>JAWZYV010008909.1:0-12072 GCA_038373885.1 Cheiracanthium punctorium | reverse complement strand
TGGCGGGTCGGAGGTTGCCCCATATGTAACATGGGATTTTCAAACGATACTGCTGCTATTTACACCTTAAAGTAAAAACTAAAAGCGAGTATAACGCTCTAGGATAACTGAACAAAATAAATACAGGTCACATTTCTTTCATTTAAATGGACAACACGTATTTACAGGGCCGAAATGGAACGCAGAAATGGCCCGGGTGATTCGACCAGACGGCCTCCAACATTACAGTCTATTAATTTAGCGGGGAGGAGGGGGGAGCACAAATACAGTTGAACTCATTTTATACTGATGATAACGCTCTTATAAGGCTAAGATATGCTGTACGTTCAATCACTCGCCTAAAGTGCAGTAGCTCAATTAAAACGTGACTCGCTTATAGTGTCCTAAATGGTTTGTTCGCTTCTATGACGTTAAAATCGAGTTCAACTGTACGTGGCATTAGCCGAGAAAATTTATCGATCACACATTTTTTATGGAAGCTTTTTTAGAAATAATTTGAAGACAACTTAACTGAATCATTCAGTGTCCATTCTCTCTATTTAAAAAAAAATCACTTTAATTTTTAACTTCAGAAGGGGAGGCTTCAGCCTCCTTCGTGGATGCGCCTGTGCCTAACATACCTAGATAAATATAAGAATGGAACAAAATAATACTGAGTTTCCAAAACAACATTTTTGTTTTGTTATTGAGTGGACCACCAATCAATGAAACCACTCTAAAATATAAACGAACAACACATTCAGAAAATTTTAAATTTGTTCTATAAAGTTTAATTCATATAAATAAAAGAATAAAACGGTACTTACGTATTATCCCGACGGTCATTTCCGCCAAACTATTTTTTCGTCAAATGTGCTGGCAAACTATTGCCAATCGTATTCTAAACCATTAATAATTTCATGCGTCTGGCATTTATCTTGGCGAAAAATCGCTCGTCTTGGCGGACCGCCGGTATAATACGTAAGTACCAATAAAACATATACGAGCATACATATTTACAAAAACATATAGCAAGTGAGCCAAAGGTGACCCTACTTGAGGAGTTAAACTTTCGTGATTAAATGATCAAAATACAGTCAAAACCTTGTTAGTACATCACTCTCGAGGCCACTTCAAAATGACTTACTAAGCGGAATACCTTCTTAAGCGGAGTTTATATTCAACGCATAAGGAAATTCCGAATGTTCATATAATAAGTGTGCCTAAAATTAACTTACATCATCATTTATGCAGGGTCAATCTAAACTCTTGGACAAAACTTTAGGAGGTGATAGGGCACATAATAAGGAATCAGAATCCCATAGCGATGTGGGGTCGGCAACATCGTCTTCATGTAGCTGATAAACACTTTGGAAAAAGTGCTGAAACAACGGTGTATTTTCCTACCATTGCTCGTCATAAACTAATGTATTTTTCTCCGAAAACAGAAGACTAAAATTCATAGTTTAAAAACGCTATTTTATGTCACGGATGAAATTTTTGGAGAAGAGCCTATTGTTTATGAAACTTGGTTAACAGGGTTCATTCTCATTTATTGAGATTAAATTCCCTGAGTTTTCCAGGTTTTCCAGACACATTCCTACAAATTTCCAGGTTTATCGCAAGCATAAATAAAAGGTAATGATCAGTATTCCAAATAACTAATTAACATTTATGTACTTAATACTTTGAACTAGTTACATATTCATAAACAGATATTACTAAAAATATTGAATGAAATGTTCCTAGTACAGCATGGTGAAACTTAACTAGAACTGGGAAGAAAATAAGCAATAAAATATTACTAGTAATACAAATAAGTACCTTTTCACTGAGATAATTAGTTATAAAAAAATTCCCTGAGATTTCCAGGTTTTCCCTGAGGCGTACGAACCCTGGTTAAGAAATTAGACGAACACTTCAATACTTTTCACAAAGTGATTATTACCAGGTAAGTGGAAACTGCGTTTTTGACCCCACATTGCTATGTGATTCTAATTCCTTATGAGTGCCCTATCACCCCTTAAAGTTTTGCCCAAGAATTTAGATTCACCCTGTATAAATGAGTAGAACAAGAATTAAAATTCATAAAATGGAATACAAATTAAGGAAATTATAAGACGATCAGTAGTACTAGCATTTTAACTGTACAATCTGCAACTGTTAATCTGCCTACGTATTAAAATGACGCATTAAAAAGTTTGGGGCTTTTTTCTTTCTTGTAAGCAGGGTTTGGTCGATTTGCCGGCATAAAGGCATTTTTGCCAGGACAGTGGCAAAAGCTGATAAAAACAAGGAAAACAAAACCGGAAATGACTCAAATTTAGCCTGTGATAATTTTAAATATTAGATATTATACTGGTGTATGTATCTGATCTGTATATTACTTTGAATTGTTACGTTTGCTTATCTGAGTTTAATTAGAATATTTTATCTAATCAAACATAAATTATTTTGGCGTGCTTTAAAGCCTCAATTTATATTTTATCAGTAGATACTTAGAAATAGTTACATTCAGAAATTAAATTTTAATTATTTTTGAAAGTACAATACTAGACAGTTATTGTCATATTTTAATAATCTGTAGAAGATTTTTAAATAATAAATGGATGCATATTGTAGTTTCATTTGAGGAGAAAAACTATAGGACATAAACCTATAGGTCTTAGACATTAGTTACCTCTGTTGGGACAGTTCAACATTAAATATTGATTGGAAAATTATGAAAGTTAAAGTAAAACTTGAATTGCGAAAAGAAATCACGCAATAACTGTGTTTAATTTAACTGTCTACTATTTAACCTACTTTCATTCAGATTCACCAACCCAGAATTAAAAGTAAATCATAATAGTATTTAAAAACAGCTAATGAACACTATGAAGAAATGGATCCAAACATTGTGAATCGTATTCAGGATTTTAGTTTTCATAGACAAGTAAAAAGACCCTAAGAAACAGTTAAAGACAGTATCAATGGCGTTCGACATAATAAAAAAATCAGCTACTATAGCAGATGTGTGCCATTATTATGGCGTGAACTTCTAAAAAATGAAGGTTTAAAATCTCATTCTATTCAAAAGTAAACAAGAGATTCGAACAAGCCATTTTGCCATGCCATCTTGCAGTTTATTTACCACACCCGAAGTACAGAGGTGAATATTTAAATTACTAGCAAAAGAAAATCCATACATAAATATATATGTATGGATATTAATTAATAATGAAGTCATGTTAATTTAAAAAAAGTTATAACGTAACTTCTTTAAATTAACATGACTTCATTAAGTCCGATTATTGATTAGTTGTTGTTGTTGTTATAGGATTACGACCCATTATCTGCTTGTGGGTTCTAGCCCGATGGGTGGGGTGCCCTCCATGGGGTCTTTCTAAGGTATCCTAGCCCGTATTTACGCTAAGTTTCGGAGGAAACCACGGACCACTCCAAACTGTTAGGTCGGTGGACGCAATCTGGTTTTGAACCAGGCACTTTCCGTCTCTTAGTTCAGAGCGTTATCCGATTATTGATTAGACTCATTGGTTGGTTTAAATCTCAGTTTATTTTTTTTCAAAACATCGTATAAATGTGAATATAAACGGAGCAGACTCTACCCAGCGCATTCAGCAATTTGCAATTTTCGTAGCTTTTTTACAGGCGTGTAGCAATCGGAATGCCGTGATTTCTCTCGCAAGCGAGGGGACCCATCCTCGCTGATTGGCAGCTTGCATCATCAGCACGTGTTCGATTGAAAAGAACCGTAGCTCCTTATTCGCTCACTAGAAAGCAAAAATTATTTGGAAAACCGCCGTTCCCGGACATGAGGCTTGGGCAGAGCCATGAAAAGGCGCCAAGAATCCATGCAGCGTAGGAAAACCACTTTTAAAGTCAAAGTAACAATTTGAAACAGAAATTGAAACTCGAAGTATCTAGAACAGGGGTGGCGAACCTCTAACTACAAACATGCATCACAGAAAGTAAACATTGCAATTGTGAGAAATGCAAAAGTACTGAACGCAGACAGAGAAGAGGAAAATTAATAAAGCATACCTATCGCGTAACTTGGGCCTAGCGTCGCATTCGCAGGACAGGGCGCCTCTCACTCCGTCGGACCGAATTTCAAATCACTTTCAACGAATTCTTCGAGAAAAAGTCAGCTTGGTTTCAATTATTCTTATTGAAAGAGTTCTTCCGCTTCATAGTCATTTCATTGCTCGAGTTTTTCGAAAAATTTAATCCTTTACATCAGAGGAGACTAACTGTTTGAGAAATTTTCCCGAGCAAATCAGATTTGTAATATACTTCTCGTGCAGATATATTTTTGTGTCTCAGATGACGTCCACTGGAGTGAGTATCTAAAAGCATTTTCAGTTTCATTCCAATGACATCAAAATGAAGACCCCACTGTTGCCGAGCGCATAAGACTCTTAACACGATAGATGACTCCAGTCTGCAGGTCTCGCTTTCGGGCCGAACGGTCGGCTGTCCGTGTGACTCCCCTAGAATTTTTGTCTGTTTTCTGCAGAGGTAAAATGAATACGCGGTAGAACGCCGTGAGGACTCAAACCTCGGACGTTTAGACTGTGTTAAGTCACGAGGAATAAGTTTGATTTCTAAAAAAATCCTTTACTTTTTAGCCGATCATTTTCCGTAAAGACTGTCGATTATTTGTAAAATATTCCGAATTATTTTTAGCAGCACCAGGATCAGATGAAAACTAGAAGAATATGATGGAAGTGCATTGATATTGAAGAACAACTGAATAGACTGCCCAATGTTAACCCTTTGAGGCGCAACCCTTTCCCAATGCTGAAAAAAGGGCAGGCGTTGCCATCGCTCGACTTAACTACCACCGGCTGGCTGTGCGGCCAGCTGTCGTAAAAAAAGGGTATCTAGATCTGTGGCACGCGATGAACGTTTCGATCATCCGCCATCTTGCTGGTAGTTAAGTCGAGCGATGGCAACGGCTGCCCTTTTTTCAGCATTGGGAAAGGGTTGCGCCTCAAAGGGTTAAGAGCGCTTTCCATAGCTTTTTGTGATACAATAATTAAATTTCACTCGCAAACCATTTCCCCCTTAACTTGTTCAGCAAATGCTCATTTATATCGCAAACGTAATTCACGTATAGGGCTCTAAATGAATCTATCCTCTATCGGGGGTTCGATTTGAAATTCGTCTATGAAGCTATCGCTGACGTAACTTTTTCGAATAGCAAATGAAATCGACGTCATTATTCGTATCTCGAGTCACAAGCGATTGTATTAAGAATCGCTGAAAAGTTAGGCCACGAGCGAAATAATACCACAAATTCTCAGATTCCGAACAGGTTATTATTTTGAAATCTTTAAAGGATGCTTAATTATATCCGCTGGAGTTATTAATAGGATGCTGTGTCTATTTTAATAAATCAGCTGAATTTTTTTCAGTGTCAGGTAATAACTCCTGAAAGCATACTGAAACGGTGCCTCAGCCCAACTAAAAATCTCTCTTACTGACGCATTTTCGCAAATTTTATCAGAACAACTTGGATATTGGCCGCCAATTGCGACTTTTATTTCTTTGGCGATTTGAACACTCGCCTATTCCCATTACATTTGATGTCAAAATAATTTTTCACATTTTCTTATGCAAGCACTTCTTGGATATCTGCCACCAAGACTAGGTGAAATATTTTACAGTCATAAATGCGCCAATCGGCCCAGGATTATGCATGACAGTGTGTGGAGAACTGCTTTAATAGCAACCATAATGGGGAAAGATTATGGATTATGCGCTTCAATACGCTAAAAATATGTATGACTGCAGTTTCTTTTCCCAGCTCCCACCTATAATACTGAAGCCAGTGACTCCATCTTGGGTGATTTTCAACAACTTCGTAATGCTTATCTGAGATAGAAATGGCAAGTGCCATTACTGAAGAACTTGTGGAAGATAAATTTGAAAAATAGAATCGAAACGGAAAAAAAAAATCATGCTAAATAATAAATTGCACTCATCACCCTACAAATGAGTCAATACTGGATACAGCTTCAATATCAGCCTTGTTTGGCGTGTTTCTTTCTTTCTTTTTTACATTTTTGGCGCAATTAAAGATGCGATACGCTGGTGATCAGCTTCCTTTTACCTTTTGTTCTGACTACACATTTTAACTTCGTTTTTACGTTGTCTTAGTGTTATGTTATTATATTGATTGTAGCGTAATTGAGGTTCGTTACCTTATTTGAATAACTGCTTTAGGAATTTGTTATTCGTGTAACAGTATTTACACTGAAGAAAGAAAAGTGGGAGTTGAATGGGGCAATATCCCCCATTTTTAAGTCAATATCAACTGAAAGCTTATGAGTCAAGATCTATAACTACTACAACATTTACTTATACGTCCCTGTCTGAGGTAAAAGAAATACAGTACATTAGAGTAAATGGCGACATTCATTTGCCGCAAGCCAGAACAGCGCCATAAAGTATGATGTCTACTCTGTTCCCAATGCTGCAATTGGATCGAATTGCCTATGGATGTTTCATAATGGATGCCAATTGACGAAAAATTCCCGAGGAATCAACGAAAAAGGATCCATTTATTTATATCAGCGTCTTCCGACTGCAATTTGTTAAGTACTGGATGCTCTGCCAAGCGATTTTTGGTGATTTACATAAAGGTTGGTGTCAATAACATCTTCGAGATGCGTTTTAGCTCGCCGTACCTATTATAACGTTTCTCGAAAGTGACGAATGTCCAGAAAGTTCGGGCACCACCTGTTACCTGCTTTAATAATGCAGAGCTTAAAATAAAGTCTGTTCATGTTCCTTTTTTAGTCGCACTGAAAAGCGTTATTATTTTTATTTGCATTTTGGTGAAAACTCGGCGACGAACGCCACCGGAATCAAGGTAAGTGCGTTTTTCGGCATCATTTTCCCCTCCCCCAATGAAGATACATCCCCAACAAAGCCAAATATTTAATCTCGCTAGAGGGTGGCCCATACCGAAGTTCTACCAGTGAGTGGTATTACAGTGATTAACAACGGATTTTAATTTTGAAACCTAAATGAGTGGCCGCAATGCCTCAAAATCGAATGAACAAGACGAATAATAGCAACACTGTGAAAAACTATTTGGATGCCAAGAAAGCGACTAAAAAAATGACCTTACACGGTGTAATATATTATTAATGCATAGTGAAAATCCAACTTATAAAAAAAGCTGAGTCTCTGTTTCTTCAACATGATTATGGCTTGGTGGATTGTGGATGTAGGCAAAAATCCTTATAAATAAAAATGAAATTCTGTTTGTTTGTTTGTTTGTTTATTTGTTTGTTTGTTTGTTTGTTTGTTTGTTTGTGGATTTGATTCGTATACAAATCCACAAAAATGGACCTATCAGCCTGAAATTGGGCACAGATGTGTAAAATAATATAGAATAAAAGATAGTCCACTTTAAAACTTTGAAAGTCCACCCGTTCCCGGAATTTAAGAGATTTTTTATGTTCTCCACGCAAAAAGCTTTCCGAAATTGTAACCCCTGTAGTCAAAAAAGTGTGAAATAAGGATCGTGGTTGCCATGTGTGGCGATTTTGCCGAATAAAATGTTTTAAATTCTCAAAGTAAAAATAAAAGAATAATAATGATTTTTTTTTGTTAGTTTATATTCGTAATGTTATTTTTTTTAAATTATAATATCGTGTGCATAGGAAATCGGAGCAGGAATGAAATGTTTTATACGCAAAACAATAAGAATTGAAGATTTCCGAGGCTAATATGTTAAAATTTTTTAGTTTGGCGAAAAAATAAAATGGCTCAAATGCCGAGAAAGTGAGTTCTAGCGGTTTACACTGTTTCCGGCTTGGCGAAATTTACTGAGAGCTTAAGGAAACGAATTTTTGAAAACAAGTGCAAAGGTTTTATTAGAATACAGTGTTAAATTTTAATTATCCGTGCGGAAATAATGCAGTTATTAAGAGATTTCAAGCGATCTATCTTCAGCATTCTCGCCAATTGAGTGCATTGATTTTAGTGTGGGGAAATCCGCCAAATTTCAGAAAATTGAAATCTTCGCATTTAGTACATCGAGGTAACGATGAATGAAACATGTTATAGTTGATAATTTAAAAAATGAGGCTGTATTAAGGGATTCCGCTTTTCAAAAAAATGCCAGGCGGTCGAACCATTTCCCATTTTGATTGCTGCTAAGTCAATGCTTCGAATGATTCCCTGAAAAAACTCTTGCAAAATGGCGTATGTTGGCACTTTAGTGAGGCTTAGATTTGAAACTGGATTTTATTTGAGACTGGTATCTATATTCATAAAACAATGTGTGTAAACTGTTTGTTTGTCTGTGTCTCGCGTAACTCGCAAACGGGTGATCGTAGACCTACCAAATTTTGAACGGAAATTCTCCATGACAGGTCCCGACACACCTCGAAGCGATTTTTTCAAAATTCGAACTATTTTAGGAAATATCGATAAAAACGTATCGCAAAAGGCTAATTTTTGCTTTCCGCCATTTCGTAATTGTAACCCCACAGTGCATTAAGCGACAATTAAGCTTATATAGGTTCCCACATTCGGCAGTTCATTAAATGATTCAGACTCTTGAAGTAAAATTAAAAGAATAACGATTTTTTTTTATTTTGACTAGATTATTTGTAAGGTTGTTTTTAAATTAAAATATCGTGTGCATGTGAAATCAGTGCGGGAATGAAATGATTTTTACTCAAAAGAAATATAGAATTTGGAAATTTTCCGAAAATAAATGTGCAACTTTTTAATTGGGCGAAAAATAAAAGGGGTTGATGTCCGATTTTGTGGAGGATTCTAACGCTTGGCGCTATTTATCGTAATTTAATCGTCTGCTATTTGGGTTATGAATACACCTGCGTATAAGTTTTTGAAATTTTCATTCAGTTGGAATTGTGCATTTTTCTGAGCAGCTTTTCTGCATCTATTTCTAATATATTACATCCAGAAAAAAGGATGTTAGAAATATCAATTTTAATTTTGTTTAATCACACTCATGAATAATGATACACTTTCCAACTTAATAAAAGAAGGAACGAAAATAGGGAAGACCCATGGATTATAACACTTTTTATATATAGCACTTTAGTGCGTATTTAAAATCTGAAAGTGTGTCAGATTTTCTATGATTCTAGGGCTTGGCGCAATTTAATGAGAGGGTATTTTTAAAAACAAGCGTAGGTAATCTTATAAATAAAAATCAAATTCTGTTTGTCAATTTGTTGATTTGGGTAGTATACAATTCCATAAAAATGGACCTGTCAGCCTGAAATTTTACACAGATATATGTAAAATAATATAGAATAAATGATAGTCCACTTTAAAACTTTGAAAGTCCATCCGTTCCCGGAATTTAAGAGATTTTTTATGTTCTCCACGCAGAAAGCTTTATGTAATTGTAACCCCTGTAGTGAAAAAGTGTGTGAAATAAGCATCTTGGTTGCCATGTGTGGCGATTTTGCCGAATAAAATGTTTTAAATTCTTAAAGTGAAAAGAAAAGAATAATAATGATTTTTTTAGTTTATATTTGTAAGGTTATTTTTTTAATTATAATATCGTGTGCGCATAAGAAATGAGAGCAGGAATGAAATGTTTTATACGCAAAACAATGAGGATCGAAGATTTCCGAGACTAATATGTAAATTTTTTTAGTTTGGCGAAAAATAAAATGGCTGATAGGCCGATTTTTAGAAAGTGAGTTCTAGCGGTTTGCACAGTTTTAGGCTTTTTGGCGCAATTTACTGAGAGCTTAAGGGAATAGCATTTTTGAAAACAAGTGTATAGGTTTTCTTAGAATACAGCATGAAATTTTAACTATCCGTGCAGAAATAATGCAGTTATTAGGGCATTTCAAGCGATGTAGCTTCAGAATTCTCGCCAATTGAGTACATTGATTTAACTTGGGGGAAATCCGCCAAATTTCAGAAAATTGAAATCTTCGCATTTAGTACATCGAGGTAACGATGAATAAAACATGTTATAGTTGATAATTTAAAAAATGAGGCTGTATTAAGGGATTCCACTTTTCAAAAAAATGCCTGGCGGTCGAACCATTTCCCACTTTGATTGCTGCTAAGTCAATGCTTCGAATGATTCCCTGAAAAAACTCTTGCAAAATCGCGTATGCTGGCACTTTGGCGAGGCTTAGATTTGAAACTGGATTTTACTTGAGACTGGTATATATAATAAGACTGGTTATAGATAAAAATGAATGTTGGTATGTGTGTAGGAGGTTGAAAAACTCAGCACCGTTTCACCGATCACCATGAAATTTGGTTCACCTAAGTCTTTTATCATGGAGAAGGTTTTTATGCTATCCGTTTTCCTCTAACTTGCCACTAGCTGGCGCAGCAGAACGTCGAATTCTATTCCGTTTAGCCGTTTGCTATGCGAATATCGTCCAACCAATTTCTATGAAATTTGGTACACGCGGATATTAGAACACGGAGAATATTTTTCACTATCCATTTGCTGTAACTTACCGCTAAATAGCGCTGCAACGCATCAACTTCTATACCGTTCGACCGATCGGCATAAAATTTTTTATACTTACACATTTGAGCACGAAGAATATATTCTAACTGTGTTACTTTTGATGTTACTCACCACTAGGTGGCACTGCAATGCATTATTATTTTAACTCGCCACTAGATGACGCTGCAGCAGGCCAAATTTTTGACCATTCAAACGGTGGCTATGAAAATCAGTACTCATAGCTATTTGAACAATGAGAATATTTTGGCGTTATCCATTTTCCTATAACTCGCCACATGACGGCGCTGTAGCAAATCATTTCTTTAATTAACCACTAGATGGCCCTGCAGTGTATCACTTCTTGACTGTGCGAATGATCGCCATGGAAATAGGTATACATAGATATTTGAACACGGGGAAGAGTTTGGCACGATCCATTTTCCTATAACTTGACACTAGATGTCGCGTCAACACATGAACTTCAGGACTATTCAGCCGATCGTCATGAAAATTCGTATGCATCGATATCTGAATGCGAAGAATATTTTCGCCGTATCCGTTTTGCTAAAACTCGCCACTAGATTGCGCTACGCCGCATCGCCTTCTGCACCATAAAATCGATTGCCTTGAAATTCAGTATGCATGATTATTGAACACAACATAACGCGATATCCATTTTGCTATATCTCTTTATTACAATAAATAGTAATCACAACAAATATTAATGTCAAAAAGTCCATTCATTCCCGTGCGAAGAACGGGTACTTCAGCTAGTATAGTAATAAAAACGGAATAAAAATGTCGTTCACTTTGCGAGTATTCGTAAAATAAATCTGGAGTTTTGGTTCTCTATTATGTAAAACATCTAAAATTTACCCGAATCCGAATCCTAACCTTTTAATTTTCACGAGGTAAATCACGGAAAAACTTAAAATCAAAAGCCGCATTTAAAATAATCATTCAACTAGAGAGGACACCGCTGTTCAAGGGGTTCTTCCTTCTCACACAAATTTAGATTCAAAAGATAATCAGGGAGGCAACTACACTAAAAGCATACCATTTAAAAAATTAATTCGTATTCAATTATTTTTCAATCCAAGTTACTTATGACTCTGTTTCTCATTAAATTATTGCACACTAATGCAATGGCTTGGCAGTAAATTCTTCCATAGTATGCATTAAAAAATTTTAAAAATACAAAATAAAAGTATACTTAAATACACATATTTCTACTCTATTCTGCTTTAATATACAGTCCATAATGTATTACAATTTAAGCTATTACACTACTGTTACCTCAACTTGGCTACAAAGCTTGGCGATGAGGTTGGCTTTGATTTTCAACACACTTTTTTAGGCTTAGCGGAGCGCATTTTTTTCCAACCTACATCCACGAAATTTTCCTTGCAAATGACGGGACCCGTAGAATTTTTACTCCCAAGCCATTGTTATGGTATTGTTGTCACCTATTGTTACCTATTGTTGGCGTTTGTTTGTTTACATAACAAAGTCTCAGAACAATGATGGCTTATTATTACGTCATCTAATGTAAATCATACTAATATAGGAATTTTATAGAAAATTATGAAAAATATAGAAAATATTCAAAAAAT
>JAWZYV010008908.1:0-258984 GCA_038373885.1 Cheiracanthium punctorium | reverse complement strand
AATTTCTTTTATATCGACCCCTTTTTTGGCCTAAATTTACTGGGCTATTTTACGATTTTGTTATTACCGTGGCATGACCAGGTAGTTGCAGTTTTGACATGAACACACACTAACGTTCAGGTAACTTAAGTCAGTTACCTCATTACTGCACTCAGTGTAAGATATGCTAATGTTTGATTATGTGTACACGAGTAGCTTTTGCCTAAAGGAGATGGCTTGGGCGGGGGATATTTTAAGGAAATCTAACCGTATTCGCGTTACATCCGGAGAACTCCAGTCTGTTAGATCAATAGCCGCGCGATAGGCATGAGCCCAGGACTTTCGAAATTCAACCATTTACCATGTGCAGTGTCTTATTCACTCGGCCATGGGGAACCTTTAACCTTTTGAGGCGCAACCCTTTCCCAATGCTGAAAAAAGGGCAGCCGTTGCCATCGCTCGACTTAACTACCAGCAAGATGGCGGACGATCGAAACGTTCATCGCGTGCCATAGATCTAGAGATCCTTTTTTGACGACAGCTGGCTGCCAGCTGGTAGTTAAGTCGAGCGATGGCAACGGCTGTCCTTTTTTCAGCATTGGGCAATCTATCCAGCTGTTCTCGCATTCTTCCATTTTTCAGCAGATGTCAGTGCTGTTAAAAATAATCGTGACAATTTTTCTGCGGGAAATGACGAGCTAAAAAGTAAAGGATTCTCGTGGAGCTATGTCTCCCGCAATTATTTTTATAGAAATCAAATCTATTCTTCGTGACTGGCAACAGTCAAAACGACAGAGTATGGTGTTCCCAGAGCGGGAACACTGCGCGTTAAAGGGTTAATCTAATGATGCTAAGGCTTGATGATGATGCACTTTTTAGTAGTGTTTATAAAAGTAACTCAGCCAACAAATCGCTCTAAGAACGTGCCGGCATTCTTCTTTATTTAACTGTATTTCATTATATTTTTTTGTGCTGAAAAGTTATTTTTAAATCATTTGCTATGAAAAATATTTATTGTAACTCAGTTACTTTTTGTATATAAAGAGCTATATAATTAGGGTATGCTAATTGCTCAGAAAAATGTTATAATAATTTATGAAGACTCCTAATTTCTTTCTGTGCATCATGTAAAACTCACTTTTATCCGCCTTTGCATACATGGCATGTCATAGATATAACCCAAAATTTTCTATTGTTATTTATCAAATAGTGACTCAAAATTCCATTCAATGTTTAGTAACAAATGTGTCTAATAGTGAATTGCCATTATTAATTGGTAATAAATAAAGTGAAAAAAACGCAATCCCTTTTCATTTTTGGCATGAAGCCTCAGTTGCATTTAAAACTCAAAAATCTTATTAAAAACTGTAATATTTGAAGCTACCATAAAGTAAAGAAGCTTCACCACCACAATAAGACAGAGCATATAAATCAATCATTTGATTTTAGTTTCAAAATGCATAAACATGAATGTTTATATCGAAGGGCAATGCAGTATTCAAAACCGTTTTCAATTTGTTATCTCCAATAACAAAAATCAACATACTATTCCAATTCATTTTTAGTTTCAATTCAAATTAGGGGATGGCAGCACCACTCAATTTAATGATAACTTTCATTAGTTATCTTCATATACGTTAATCGCAGAAATATTTCCACTGATCAAAATGTAACAAATGACAAATGTATCGTTTCTGTAAAAAAATAAAACGGAAAAAGAATGCATCAACTGATAAGTGTTCACAAAATGCCATTATTCATATTTTGCTACGTGGATGTTTGTTTGACTGTCATTTATTTTAAAAGGTGTGCTGTGACCACGGCATTAATGTATGGCGATTTAAATACATTGACCAGAATATCGCACATTTGCATAATACAAAATCTCCAGTCCGGAGTTTCAAAGCTTAAAAATCTCCAAAATCCGAATTTCTGACAAGAATTTTAAAAATATTGAAATAAATATGTTTACACGGGATAATTAATTTTTATTCTTAACCTTTTCAGTCTATCAAGACAATTTTGTAAGAACAATACTTTCCACCTCCCACTGCCCCCCCCACTCTTTAGTTGGAGGTTATTCTGTTGTTAAGTTACTCAAGAGTTCTGTGGGAATAAGGATGTGCGGGCGTATTTTTCTTTTTATTTATTAATTTATATATTTAGTTTCCATCCACTTAAAATTTCTGCAGACAGTTTACGTTTGAAAATGGGTAGTTTAACTAATTTGTTTTGAAAAAAGAAAAATTAATGAATTAATACCTTTTAGAAAACTTTGTCGGGACTTATTAAAAATCCTTTTTAATAACTAGTTTTGGAATCTACCGAAACATTCATTTTTCGTTTACGACCCAATTTAAGTTTTTAAAAAAAAACGGTTTTCATATAAGGAACGTTTTAACATTTTTAACGCAGGATTACGCTCCTCCATAATGGTCCTAAGTAAGAAAAAAAAAGTACTTTTTTTTTTCAACTTCGTCTAAGTTCCAGCATTACTCCAATAGAAAACTCACTGGGTGAACTACCCGGAATTTCTTTTACGGCAGTCAAAAACGTGCGTCATGAATTAACAGTTGCATAAGATTGATAAACTCTGAGACAATTTTTTTTCATATCCGCAGTTTGTACGATTCTAAATATCTCCTCGAGATTTTTCACGAGATTAAAATAAATAAACTATCTTCTTCTGCTGAGCCATGGAGGATTTAAATAACAAACGGTTCATCAGAAGATTCTTTTCTGCAATATGGATTGCAGCACAATATACCGTGTTGGTAAACATTTCTTTTTTACTAAGTTAAAAGTGTTTATTATTGTCGACATTTTTCAATGGGCCTTAGAAAAAGACTAAACGATAAACAATCCTAGTGATAACATATATCCCGTGGTAGTTTCAACAAAAAAGATTACCTGAACGTTGTTTTACTTTTATCTTTTCCCTTTGAAAAGCGAAAAAAAAAAAAATCTTTTGTAAGAACGCTTCCCATACTTCACGTTCTCCTAGTTTTTACTGCAATGCAAGTTGAGCAAGATGAGCACGAAATGCGGTCCATAACGAATGAATAAATTCACGTCTCAAGAGGTAGAAATTGCTAGATTGTTCTTCCCCACCGCCAAAAAACTGCATATGATCCTAAATTCCGAAAAGTTCTAAGAAAAGAAGGAATCGCTGAGGTTCCAAGGATTCTGGACTTTTAATTTTATGCTGTACATATTAACGGTCTAGTTCGAAAAAAATCATGCGATTTTGGTACATAAGTACAAATAAACTAATTATATCGGGCACTTCAAATTTTTGAAATTGTCTCTTTACAAGCTGTACTACATACTTAAATAAACGATAAACCTGTATCAGTTTCAAAACTTTTAGAAAAAATTCTTAAAAAACGGAAATTTTCACAAAACGTGTCACTCTTCGAAAAATCCTGCAGCTCCGATCCATGTTTAAGAATTTTTCTGAAAATTTCACGAAAGGCACAGCTTTTTCGTTTATTGTAGAATGTAAAGCAGCTTATGAAGAACCATCCGGAATTTTTTGGAGACCATGGTGCTATTAGTTTATTTCAATTTGTGTACCAAGACTAAAAACAGAGGTTTTTTTTTTCTTCGAATAACAGCCTTATTTTGATGCTGCCATCTCTTGTGAGAATTGAGTGATACTGATTCTGTGCTAACGTAGACGTGAAGACGTTGAATTTTAAAATCAGAAATTTATTTATTGTTTATTTAAGCATAATAATATAGGAAAGATAATTACAAAAATTTCGTATATCAAACTTCCCATCTTGTGGTATACCGCACGTATCATATATAATCCACTAATCATCGGCGATTTTAAATAGCAACAAAAACCTTGTCTAATTTTGTGTATGGCAAGCTTACAAGAGGGGCATCTGCCTACGGGGTTGCCTTCGGTGGAGGTCTTTTTAAGGAGCTCTATGCATATTCGCGTTACTTCTGGAGAAAACCGCCCAAAACTCCAGTCCATTAGATCGACAGCCGCGCGATAGGCCTGAACACGGGACCTTTACACTTCAGCCATCTACCATATTCACTTGGCCACTGCGGTTTCAAACCTTTCTGAACCAGAGGAACGATAAATGTATGTAAGCAAAAGTGAGAGAAATAATTATTATAAATGTATCCTCTTAATATTTTGTCAAAAAAAAAAAAAAAAGTTCAGGTACTCTCTTCTATTGAAACTAACGGGAAATACATTAACACATGATTATTTATCGGTAGTGGTAAGGTGACCATTGGAAAAATGATAGTTAAAGCATTTTTACGAAATATAATACAATATAAAGTGGTTTAATACATATTATCGTACCAATCCTATTAAACCGTTCTTATTTTCAAAATTCGTAATCTAATATTGCCGTTGCATAACTAAAACAGTTTAAAGATAATAACCGTGTTTGAAAATGAAAACAACACATGCGGAATCTAAAATACTCAATTTTAAAATATTTAAATTCTCTACTGTCTAGCAGAAGAAAATAGTTCATTTAATCTAATCTTGCGAAAACTGTCAAAGTGAAACATTGAGGAGATATTTAGAATCGTGTAAATTGCTAATTTATTTTGATATGACGTAAATTTTGCGGCAGAATTCACCAATCTCGCAGAATTTTTAATTTATTATGTCACGTTTTTTGCTGCCGTAAAAGAACTCCTGTAAGGTCACCAGATTTCTGACCAAAATTTGGGGCCAAATCATCAGTTAAAAAGTGAAAGCTCTTCTTAAATAAGCCTCTATTTATTCAATAAGAACATTTTTAACAGTCATAAAATAAAAAAAAATTTAAATGGTAGTTTTTGGCGGGGGTGGGGGGGGAGAGAATCAATTATTATAACTGAAGATGTGATAAGAAAATGGGAATAACTTCATCAACTATTGTTTCGAGAAAACAACAAAACAAAAAGAACTGTTTCGTGCTTTCATTACCACTCATATACTTCATATCAGTTACCATATCAGTACTTCATATCAGTTACGTGTCTTAAACCACCTTGTGTCTCATAACGCCTTATACCTACCATCGAAAACGAAGGAATATTTTCGATCTTGAATTCAGTTGCCAATCTTACGTTCAATCCAAAGAAGGCTAGGGATGAATGCGAGACGAGACAGAGATTTAGAACTTCTTTGGGAGTTGGGTAAAACATTTTTAGCATTTAAATATAGGGATTTTTGGGAGGCGAGATTAAGTTTGCTTGACTATTTCGCAAGACGAGACAGACCTATTTTTCGTCTAGCATTCATCCCAAAAGATGGTTTGTGTAACATGTATTTCGGATTTGTGTGCTTGATCCGAAGCCCGATTATAAATCCACGTCAGAAGGATCTGTCAAATATAAACAAATGGTCTATTGTCAAGGCCTTATTGTTCATCAGATCAAAGTTATCCCTGGCCCTGGAATATTTCCTTTAAAATCCTGAATTAAACAGAATCAGATTTAAATCTTTTAGACGGATTGCGCCTCATTCTACCACCCATAAGTCCCTGGGTTCAAACCCAGCTCTTGCCCCACGCTCTCCCTTCATGCTCTAACGCTGTCTAGTGTTACTAAAACTTCAAACTAAAACACTGATGATAGATCTAATAATAAAAATAGGCCTAGATCTCATTTT
The DNA here is from genome assembly GCA_038373885.1 of Cheiracanthium punctorium. NCBI lineage: Eukaryota > Metazoa > Arthropoda > Arachnida > Araneae > Cheiracanthiidae > Cheiracanthium > Cheiracanthium punctorium. Next base: position 253,370 of record JAWZYV010008908.1, on the reverse strand, counting down.
TCAAATTCTAATTCGTTTAAGAATAAAAACTTTAATATTCAAAGATATCAGAGGTCCAATCGACCTCGTTTTAATACAGTTTATCAGCTCTCTGGTCATTATTCTCGCGCAACTCGGAACTGTTTTAAATTTAGAAATTTACACGTAATAGAAAAAATTACTCTAATAGAAATTCACGTTATCAAAAGTCACATGACGTTTTCATCACGTCATTTGAGTGAGAGCTTGCACACTCGTTCTGCGGAGATTCTCGTACCCAGACAGCACATAAGCTTAAATCAAGCTTGACATTTGGCTTGGCAATGCAAGCTTGGCTTAAGCTGGATTTTAGCTTTAAAAGTGCTTTCAAAGTGCGCAGTGATGGCGCCATCTGTGAAAGAGAATGGGCATTAATTGTCTAGCGTCCTCAAATTTGCTGAAAGTTCGTTAAAGATGTGTTTTATTTTATTACCAGTGCCATATTACGGGCAGGGCAAACGGGGCAACTGCCCAGGGCCTACAGATTTTAAGGCCCAAAAATCTTACATCTTACACTTTTGTAATTTTAAAATAAAATTACAAAGCATTAAAAAAAATTCAGAAGTTAAATAATTTTTTTTAATTATAAAGTATGAACAATGAAAATAATTCAAATTTACATTTGTATAAATTAATTTAAACTTATTTTTTATTCTTCGAAATGCTCTATATCGATATAGCATACCATCGATATAGCATACCGCCTGAGGCAATAATGGCCGAGCGGTTAGCACGCGTTCCTTCTAGCCTAAAGTTTCCGGGATCGAACCCAGTCGTCGACGTTTGATGGAACAGATTAAAATAGCTTAAAATTTCAGCATAGAGGAGGAAAAAGCGCGGAAAAATAAAGTATGTGGGGCGCGTTCGCCAGCGGGAGCCCCGTGTATTTAGAAAAAAAATTTTTAGGAAATTTTTTTATGCTTGAAATTAAGCTTGAAATGTTAAGCTTGATTCAAGCTTAATGCAAGCTGGGCAAGTGTAAACTAGAACACTTGATTCAAGCTTGCATTAAGCTTACACGCTTGAAATTTTCAAGCTTAATTCAAGCTTATTGACTTGATAAATCAAGCTTGCTGCAAGTTTGATGCAAGTTTGCTGTGCTGTCTGGGTATTATATTCAACCCAGAAAAAGGGCATTAGAAACATCAGCTTTAAGCGTTTAATTATCCTTAATCACTTCAAAACATAAGTATGCCGCTAAAAAAATCAAACTCGAATGTTTTGTTAATCACTTCAGTCGATTACAATCATTCAGAAACCTGAATTTAATATCTTTTTTGGAGATTAAAAGCGACGTTTTTCCCATTGAGCTGTCACACCGAGAGGATGTCGAAAAAAATTGCTCTTTTTCTCAATAGAAAGTATCTTTTTTTCAGTAAATCCCTCCGAGCTTCTTTTGAAAAAAATATGTAAACACTGCATGGAGAGTTTAGATATTGAGCATCTCAGATTCTGTGCTAATCTCTCGGGCTCCTCGTTGACTAACTGACCTGTTCTACTCCGTTTAATTGTTTGCCACTCAATCCCTTGGATGTTTAAATTTCCTTTCTCTGTGTTAGTAAAACGTTTCTCTGTCTAGTCCACTTTATTCTACAAGAATTTATGATGTGGTAACCAAACGTTTGCGATTTTCGGAAGACAGTCCCCAATTTCAGAACTCTTTTCAATGGAGGATATCGCCTCCTCCTTGGGTTCGAGGCTGTAAAAGTCACGTGACGGTGGAAAACAAACAACCTTTTCTCCATAGGTTTATGTGCTGGACACCTGGTAATAAGCGCAAAATCAAAAAAATGATAATTATGCCTCTGTATTGTGCTGCCTATGGATGTTTCAATAACTCTCTGGAACCTGTACATGACTACAAAAAGATATCTTTCCACAGATTCCCATTAAAAAGTGCTGACACAATAAAACTTATACTGAGACGAGGCTATTTCAGTCACGTGTCGATGGAAAATATATACTTCAGCCAATCAGATTACAGGGTTACTCATCAACACAGCGGAAAGTTCACGTGTTGGTGGAAAAATGACGTCACACCGATAAACCTCATTTGTCCTCATAATGCAAAACAGCAATTTGGGGACAAAAGTTTAATGAAAAGAATTATTTCTGATCAATTTCAAAAGAAATCAATCCTTTTTCCTTTATTTTATGAATGTCAGTAGTGCTTTAGATGAATAAATAGAATCTATTTTGAGAAAAGCATTGAATTTATAAACTGTCCCCAATCTTTTGTTTGAGAATTGGAACACAACACTGATTTGGATACTCAATGCATTTCGCTGGCTGCATTCGTAAACGACAAACTCCTTGTACGAGTTTTCATAAGAAAACTGGAATGCGTGTGTTTAGTGCTGTCAGTGGTTATCAGTTTCCTTTGACTTTACGAACAACTTCAGTTTATTTAGTTTCGTCGCCTAGGAGACGTGTTTGTTTACAATTCGCGAATGCGTTCATTTTGCTGAGGAGAGTTTTTAGTACATACTCAATGGCTGCATTCGTAAACGACAAACTCGTTGCACGAGTTTTCGTAAGAAAACTGGAATGTGTGTGTTTAGTGCTGACAGTGGTTATCAGTTTCTTTTGCCTTTACGAACAACTTCAGTTTATTTAGTTTCGTCGCCTAGGAGACGTGTTTGTTTACAATTCGCGAATGCGTTAACTTTGCTGAGGAGAGTTTTTAGCACATACTCAATATAAAATCAACAGGATTTTTAAAAGAAAGAGTGGCCATAATTGAAGTGCACAGATCAAAATTTAGAAATTTCAACTTAAACTTCATTCTTTCAAAAGTATTTAGCAAGAGAAATTCAAATTTCTCAAATAACGGTTTAAATCAACTTCAATCTCGACACTAAAACATGCATTTTTGAATTTACTAAAATGAAAAATACAAGAAAATGATTACCTTTGAAAAAGTATGTACCTTCGTAGCAGTTTCTAAGGTATGCCTCAATTTCCTCCTCGAAAAACTAATATTTGCAGCTTCAGCAAACGTAAAATACTTTTCATAACATTACTATTCCATAACAACGGACGCCATTTCTAAACAAAACAACGCGCAGAAAGTAAAACTCAACGAACCTAATTCCTTCTCAGTTTACTTCGTTTGAAACTAATTGCACTCAGTTTTGTATACGAACGCTCTAGTTTTTAAACTGAAAGCACTCAGTTTCCTTTACGAACACTTAGATAGAAACTCGTTGCACGAGTGCAACTCGTTTGTCGTTTAGAATGCCCAAATGGTCAAAATCCGATTGCGATTGAACGGATTAGATGGAAGGCTGCATCGTGACAAAGTAATAAATACTCTAAACGTATGTCATGATAGTTAAATTAGCTTTTAACTTAGAGAAGGGTTACGTTTAGAATGTGCACATCAACTTGCACAAGTTATGCTGTTTAACTCAAACTCGTGCAAGAGTTTCGTAGAAACTGGAATGCGTGTCTTTAGTGCTGTCAGTACTATCAGTTTCCTTTGACTTTCGAACAACTCAGTTTATTTAGTTTGTCCTAAGAGACGTGTTTGTTACAATTCGCGACATTAGTACATACTCAATATAAAATCAACAGGATTTTAAAGAAGAGTGCATACTTGAAGTGCACAATCAAATTTAAAATTTCGACTTCATTTTTCAAAAGTATTTAGCAAGAGAATTCAAATTTCGCTAATAACGGATGAAATCAACTCAATCAACACTAAACAGCATTTTGAATTTACTAAAATGAAAACCTTTGAAAAATTATGTACCTTCGTAGCATTTTCTAACGTACGCATGAATTTCCTCCTCGAAAAAATAATATTTGCAGCTTTAGAAAACGTAAAATACTTTTCACAACAACATACTTTTCCATAACAACGGACGCCATTTGAAAACAACAACAACGTGCAGCAAGTGTATCTTCTAAACAACTGACGAAACCTTAGCAGAGATCAGTTCATTTCGTTTGAAACTAATCGCCCTCAGTTTTGTATACGAACGCTCTAATTTAAAAACTGTATGCACTCAGTTTCCTTTACGAACGCCTTAGATGGAAACTCATTGCACGAGTGTAACTCGTTTGGCGTTTACTAATGCAGCCAATAAGAGCTGGCGGATGTAAATACCGCTAGCAGACGAATTTTAGCCTTCAACTCAGAAACCATGCAATTCAAAGTCGCAAGATGTTTGATTTGGTCAGCTATGGATTTTAACTATTTATTTTTATCAGAGGCTGTATTCGTAAACGACAAACTCGTTGCACGAATTTTCGTAAAAAAACTGGAATGTGTGTGTTTAGTGCTGTCAGTGGTTATCAGTTTCTTACGAACAACTTCGATTGCCACCGAGTTGGGAAGGTGGTTGGTTTGGTGGACTCCGGCGAATTTTTTGGTACTTAGGTTCTTAGTTAAGTTGTTAGCTTTCCCGGGTAGGGTAAGTTGAAATTTCTTGTTTCTGGTTGAATTTTGTGTTGTGTAGGCTTTGTAAGTTAGTATTCATAAGTTCTCAGGCAAGGTGCCGGTGGGCAATTCCCGTGTTTGTGTTTCAGTTGGAGTTTCGTTTTTGAGTGAATTTTTCTTTGACTTTCCTTTCTAAGGCTGGAGGGAATTAACCCTTTGCCTTTGGTCTCCAACAATGGTGTCGTAAGTAATGGTTTGAATACGCAAAGGACCGAGGTAAACAAGATGGATGACACGTCATCCTCCCCCCACCTCTTTGAGAATGAAAATAGTTCATCGGAATGGTTTTCTGTTGCCGTCAATGACGGCATTGATTCAGTTTCGCTAATAATTGAGGCGAAGGAGGGAAAAATTCCTTCCAAGCACCCAAAAATGCTTAAAGCGGATATCTCCAAATGTGTGGCTAATAGTTCTGATATTGACTATCTTAGATTGACTAGGACGGGAAAGGTTATGATAACAACAAAATCTGCCGATGTGGCCCAGAAGATCCTTGGTATGAAAACTCTGTTAAACACGCCGGTTAACACATACATACAGAAAGAAACTATCACCACCAGATTTCTATTACATAATGTGGACCCGGAAATAAATTGCAAAGAGATAGCCGAAGAGCTGTCGACTACTGGCATTGAAGTGCTAGAAGTTCGCAGGTTTCAAAAAAAAATAAATAACGTTTACACCCCGACAAGAACCGTTCTCGTAACTAAATTGGGAACCTCCCTCCCCCGTGATGTCAAACTGTGGTATATGTTACACAGAATTTCCTTATTCACAGATAAACCTAGAGCGTGTTTCAATTGCCACAGATATAACCATGGGTCTAAAGCTTGCCGCAACCCCCGGGTTTGTGGCCGCTGCTCAAACACACATGACGGTCCGTGCACTTCAGAGACCGTGAAGTGCAGTAATTGTAGAGGGGACCATGAGGTCTCCGACAAAACTTGTCCTCATTATATTAGAGAAGCCCGCCTGTTAAAATTCAAAAGCGCGAATCATCTAACCATTGCTGAAGCTCGTCGTTTGTATCGTGAGAGCGAGGGAAACTCCAGTTCCCCAAGCTACGCTTCTGTCACGGCCATGAAGCCAAATACAAGTACCCCCTCTTCGGATTATGTTACCAAATCAGACCTACAAAACACACTACAGACGTTTTCTGAAAATATGACTAGCATGTTCCAGAAGCTCCTGGAAGTCCAGCTACAAGCTTTCAATAGCATCATGGAAACGGTCGCCAATACCGTTAAACAAGCTGTTGAGGGTCTCCAAGAAAATCTCCCGGATAAAAATCAGGTAACCCTTCGTAAGAAAAAACAGCGCCTTCCCCCTCCTATGAGTACCCCTGTAAGTGAGTCTTTAGTCATGGATTTCCACTGTGAAGAAGCGTCTATTACTCCGCCTATGCCACTTAACTTTGGTAACACTGGCCAGCCTCCCACTTCGGGAAGTTAGCTGGCTCAGTGGTTTGCCTTGGCTTTTTGCCAGTGCCCGGTTTTGTGCTCTTTGCTCCTTTCCGTTTGTTTTTCGTTGCGTTCAGCGTTTTCAATTTAGTGCATTGGAATTGTCGGTCTCTTCGTCAAAACGGCCACTGGCTTCGTATCGTCCCCTTTGTAAACTCGGATATTATCTGTCTTCAGGAAACTTTTCTCAACGACACCTCTATTTTCGCCTTATCGAATATGATCATTTATAGAAAAGATAGACCTGCTGGCAGGGGGGGTGGTTTGCTCACTGCTGTCCACTCCAAGTATGCTTCGTACCAAATTTCTCTCCCCCAGGGTCCTGATGACTCTGAGACTCTTGGTGTCAAAGTGTTCGCTGTGAACCGTTGGGTCACTATAATCAACGTCTACTCACCTTCGGGTAATTTTAACGAAGGGTGGTATGATGAGATTATTAGCTCCATTGACCATCCCTTTATCATTTTAGGGGATTTTAACTTAAACATCCTGAACCGCCTTCCTCCCATTAATTGGAATGTACGTCGGCTCTTTGACTGGGTTACCAGTCAGCATGTATGCATTCTGAATACTGTTTGTCCGACGCGTACAGTAGCTGGTCACCCCCCTCCCTCCTTGATCTCACTATGGTCTCCCCTGAGTTACACCAAAGTATGTCATACTACGTCCATCCGGACACCTTTGATTCGGACCACCATCCGGTCATCGTGTCTGTGAGGACTCGTGGATGTGAGCCCTCAGTGTCTTCCTCGAAAACGGCGGTGAAGTGGGCTAATGCTAGTAAGGATCTGGACTCTCTTCTTCAAACTAATTACCCCTCGTCCTATAGTGCGCTCCTCCAGCAAAGTCAACAGGCGATGTCGGAAAACAAGTATAAGTTAGGTGCTCGGCGCCCGTCTTACCCCCCTTGGTGGGATGCTACGTGTCGGTACCTTCTTGGCCAAAAGAGGAGGTTCCGCAGGCTTGCCCGCGCTCATTGCTCCATTGAGTTGTGGAAAAAAACACAAGCAGGCCGCGGCTAGGCTCCGCAAACATATAAAAGTCACTTCCAGATGTTACTGGGACTCCTTGTGCCGAAATAGCTGCTCTAGTGGCCACATCTTTAAGATTTTGAAGGGGCTTTCTCGTAGAGAGTCTCCGCCTGGAGATAATGTTCTCAGGAGTCCGCATCCTATTGCGGCCAGCGCTGACCAGGCCCAGGCCTTCCTTAACGAATTTAGTAATTATGAGGCCCATCGGCCTCTTCCGTATGACCTTAGTGAAGGGGATCCTGTTCTGGACACCCCTTTCACGCTGAATGAACTGGATACCGCGTTGAGTAAAACTCGGAACACAACCCCCGGGCATGACGGAATCTCTGCAAAACTGCTAAAAGGCCTCTCCCCCGCAAGCAAAGGCATCTTTTTGGACCTGTTCAACTCTCTCCTGGAAAATAGTGAGGTGCCCGACTCTTGGAATCTGGGTACAATTATCCCTGTTCGAAAACCTGGAAAACCCGCTCATTTAACTGGGTCCTATAGACCTATCACCTTAACCTCGGTGTGTGCAAAGGTGTTCGAAAGAATACTGCTTCGTCGTTTGGTGATTTGGGCTGGCGCTCGCAACCTGTTTCAGCCCACCCATTTTGGGTTCATGCCTTCCCGTGATTGTACCACTGCCCTCTGCAACTTGGTAAATGACATACATGTTGCCCGAGCTGCCCGGGAATTCATTATGGTTCTCAGCCTCGATATCAAAGCAGCATATGATAGCGTCTGGATTGATGGGCTCATCCATAAAATGGCCAGTATGGGCATTAGAGGGAAAATTGGTCGCTGGATCGCCTTGTTTCTGAGCAACCGTAGGATTCAAGTGCGGTGGAAATTAACTATGTCGCATCAGAGACCTTGCTCTCAGGGCGTCCCTCAGGGGAGCGTTCTTTCTCCCTTCCTCTTTATGCTGTACTTAAGTGATATCTTCGAAGTCGTCGAGGATGGGGTCCGGTTGAATGTTTACGCGGACGACATCGTTGTTTATGCAAATGGTCCTGATGAAAACAGAGTTCGTAGAAAGTTGCAAACAGCGCTCAACAGGATTACCCAATGGTGCAATGCAAATGAGCTTAAAATCTCTCAAGGTAAATGCGTTGCGATAAACTTCTCTCGGAAACGCGATCCCGGCCCTCCGCTCGAAATCTTGGGTCAAGAAATACCTTGGAATACCACGGCTAGATTTCTGGGTATTTGGCTGAGTAGAAACCTATCCTTTAACCACCATTTCTCGTATCTGCGTGCTAAAGCGTTCAAAAGGCTTAATTACCTTAAGGCTATCGCTAGCACTTCTCGTGGCGTGAATAGTAACCACATGCTCTGTATAGTTAATGCCATAATTAGAAGTCTTCTAGAATACGCCTGCCCCCTTTTTTTCAACGTCCCTCCCTCTGTGATTAACACCTTGGAAGTCATCTACAACGCTGCGCTCCGCGTGGCGACTGGACTCCCGAAATGGACCCCCATCCCCATTCTCAGGAGGGAGGCTGGGGCCTCCTCCATGGCTGCCCGCCTTTCCTACCTAACGAAGAAATTCATCATTCGGCAACTTGCACTTTCTCCCGGGCATATAATTTGCGATAAATTAAGGTCTATGCACCTGGCTCCCAATGCTAAACCTATCTGGCACCAGCCTATGCTTGATCTTTTAGACTTTTTTAATATAGATATCTCCCACATGTTAAGATTTTCCTGGCCTCCTCCCCCTGGGGTCCCTCTAAATTTTGAAATTATTACCAAGGGGCTGTTCTTTCAAAACCATGATATCCCGCAAAACATGGTGGTGGGCGCCTGGAACGAGTGGTACGATTGCCTGGACAATGACACAATGGTAATTGCTACGGATGCGTCCAAAGACACAGTGAAAACGTCCGTCGCTGCAGTAGCTTACCCGGCGGGCCTGTCAGAAGCCTATTTAGTTCCTAATGTGGACTCTGTCTTCACTGCTGAGGCCCTCGCTATCTGCGTGGCTGTTACTCGCCTCGCTAGTTCTGGGGGCAAATATGTTATCCTTACTGACAGTATGTCTGTTCTGGAGGCTCTCAGATCTGCTTCTCTGCGATCCCCGAAGGTTATCCTCTGGTTATATAATTGTCTATACAACGGGAAAAATGACAAGGCATTTTCCCTGGTGTGGTGCCCTGGGCACAAAGGTATCCCTCCGAATGAGCAGGCTGACAGTCTGGCTCGTAACGGCCCCTATAACTGCGCCAGCCTAAATAAGATATCCCCCGAGGATATTATGTCTCACTTACGCACTAACTGGCGGGTGGAGACTGATTATGCCTGGATAAACAGCGACTACAGTCACAACTTTGAGCACCTCTCTACGGACCGCACGTACTGCAAATGGTTAAATTCTAGGCTACTCGATACTCTGATAGCTAGGTGGCGGACAAAAACCCTCCTTACGCGGCGTAAACTCTTTCAAATGAAGATGGTGGACTCCCCACTCTGTACGACTTGCTTTACCCATGAAACACCTGACCACTTGCTACTGTCCTGCGTTCGCCTCTCTTCGGAACGGAATCAGTTGTTCAACGACCTTAACATCCCCAGCTCCGCCGATTATTCCCTAATTATGGGGAAAGTGACTTCTAGTAGGAAAGCGTTGCGGGCTTTCGCCCGCTTCTCCTCTGCCGCTGTCGGCTTCTGAGTTTGAAGTCGACGGGCTTGAGTTTTTATATGAGAGACTCCGCCTCTCTCATTTCTTAGGCATGGCTTCATGCTGTCTTCTTCATCACTGACACAATTCTTGTGCCCGGGAGTCACCCGGGTAGCTCAGGGTCCTTTTTTATTTTAGTTCTAGCCTGGTTTTTGGCCTCTTGTCTGTTGTATGAAATATGTTTTTTGGCGATATGGATTTGATATGGTCCCTGGAATTATTAGAAGCCCCGATGAAGGGATAGAAATACCTCTTCTGTTTTCCTTGTTTGGCTGGGACGAAGCCGTCCTGTTAGGATGAAGCACATGTCCCCAAACCAACCAACCAACCAACCAACGAATAACTTCAGTTTATTTAGTTTCGTCGCCTAGGAGACGTATTTGTTTACAATTCGCGAATGCGTTAATTTTGCTGAGGCGAGTTTTTAGTGCATGCTAAATATAGGGAATATTCATCTGACGTCATAATTATAAAAGCGCCACGCAGCGGTAAAATTCGTAAGCTAGTTTTGTACAGCCAAACCGTATCAGTGCGTTCATTTTAGGTAAAAAAGCGGTATATTTGAGGTTTAGTTTGACAAATAAGTTTTAATAATGTTGATGTGCGTCGAAATAAGTTGTAATAACCGTTCTGTGCGAAAAAATAATGTATCGTATATCGGTTTTGCTCGTATAATTTTAAATAATGGATTAAAATACAAGTGACTTAACATTTGGTTTCCGTTTTCGTCCAATAACTTTAAATAAAGGAGTAAAACTGCATGAGACTTTGTATTTTTGAAACTTCCCATTTTATTCAGCTGTTTTTAACAAAAATCTATTGTACCAAAAAGTTTGGCATTCCTTATTTTAATCAATAAATCGTTATGACACTGTTTGCTTTACAAAATATTAACGAGTTCAGCGTATACTTTTGTCTGATGAACAAGTAACTTAATCTTGGATATATATACGAATAATTCATTATTTTAATATAAATAAACCCATGTGTTTGCTTGCCTTCTATTCCATGATAGTTCATTGATTGGATATTCGCCATACCATCACTTTTTTTTACTAACAAGTCCAGTTGTAAAATGGTTGTGGAAGGGTTTTGAAGACTTGAAAGAAGCTTTTTTTCACGTGTCACAGAGATATAGCTAAAACCAAATAGTTGCACTTGTCTATGTAAGTAATATCAAACCAAATACATATATTTTCCTTGTACGAATCACCAATATACGGATCAATCTATGCAATTTGGCCAATTTTATTAGTATAATACATTTTAGTACTATCTTCCAAATTAATATAATAATTTGATTTCGTTTCTACAAAATTTTAATTGCTTTTAAATTAACCCATTTATGCCTAGCGTCCCTTTTTTGGGACGGCATTATCGCTATCAGTCGAAAACGTTATTTATTTTTCCTAGCCTTTATTCACGAGTATTGAACCTCAACTCCACAAAATATTTTAACATGACCTAGTAGGATGTTGACACTTCAATTTTTATACATAAAGATTTTAAAAGAAATCATCCCTTGTTCAAGAAGTTGACATCAGAAATGTATCTATTACTGCTAATATTGGCGAAAATCGAAGAAAGTCGCAAAAATATCTAGGCACAAATGGGTTAATAATATATCAGCTCACAGCACAACTTCAGAGGTTTGTTTGCGCAAAGCTGTCGTCTGCATTTCGAAACTAGTGTTGCCAGATACTAAAGTGTGACGTAGGTGAATACACCCTATAAAATAAATATGATTTTTAAAAGAAAGAGTGGTCATAATGAAGTGTATAGATCAAAATTTAGAAATTTCAACTTAACTTTCATTTTTTCAAAAGTATTTAGCAAGAGAAGTTCAAATTTCGCTAATAACGGTTTAAATCAACTTCAATCTCAACACTTGAAAAATAGAAGAAAATGATTACCTTTGAAAAATTATCTACCTTCGTAGCATTTTCTAACGTACGCATCTACGCATGAAAAATAATATTTGCAGCTTTAGCAAACGAAAATTGCTTTTCAGAACAACGTACTTTTCCATAACAACGGACGCCATTTGAAAACAGCAACAACGGGCAGCAAGTGTATCTTCTAAACAATGGAACGAACTTGATCCGCTTTCAGTTTACTTCGTTTGAAACTAATCGCACTCAGTTTTGTATACGAACGCTCTAGTTTTTAAACTGAATGCACTCAATTTCCTTTACGAACACCTTAGATTAAGGCGACCATATTTCTAAACGCTAATTTGGGGACAAATCTAGCATTGTCCTCGAATCTAAACAAAACTTAAGGACACTAGAAAATATTTTCGAGGACATAACATATTACCATGTACACCCTCCAAAAAAAAGTATTCGAGGGCAAGAAAATATTCGTACGTCAATTTCATATTTAAAGCATGGTTCTTCATGAAAGGTGATTATCATTAACAAAACTGACAGGGGAAATTTGGCTCATAGTCGGATACTTTATTGAATGTTTGTACACGCTACACACACAATGACAACAAACGTTTTCAGAGATGGATTTTCATTGTTTCTTTGAGTAAATGGCGTTTTTAGTTGGTTTATTTTTCTTATTTCTTCAGTTTTTTCTGAAAGAAATAAACTAAACGGAAACTTTCAGGGAAAAAAAGTACAAATCTTTAAATTTGGGGACATTTGGGGACAAAGTACTTTTGGGGACAAAATGAAAAAAAATCTAAATTTGGGGACTGTCCTGGAATGGAGGATATCGCCTCTTTGGGTTCGAGGCTGTAAAAGTCACGTGACGGTGGAAAACAAAAAAAACTTTTTCTCCACAGGTTTATGTGCTACACTCCTGTTAATAAGAGCAAAATCAAAAAAACAATAATTATGCCTCTGCATTGTGCTGCCCATGGATGTTTCAGTAACTCTCTGGAACCTGTACATGACTACAAAAATATATCTTTCCATAGATCTGACATATTAAAACTTATACTGAGACGAGGCTATTTCAGTCATGTGTCGATGGAAAATATATACTTCAGCCAATCAGATTACAGAGTTACTCATCAACACAGCCGAAAGGTCACGTGTTGGGGGGAAAATGACGTCACACCGATAAACCTCATTTCGAGGACGTATGGTCACCTTACCTTAGATAGAAACTCGTTGCACGAGTGCAACTTGTTTGGCGTTTACGAACGCGGACAGAGAAATGGATTTTAACTGTATGGTTAACTGATATAAAAAAATTTTGTTTACTAAACATGTTATGTTAAAAACACAAACACAGCATCAAAGAAGTGTTGCTTGCTTTATCCATTGTCTCATAATTTCTAATTTCTTTTACTGTAATTAAGAATGAAAATAACTATTAAAGAATATACAGCTGTAGCAACGTGGCGTTGGATTGCTAATGATGACAGTTGTGGTATCTGCCGAATGCCTTTCGATGGTTGCTGTCCCGACTGTAAGATGCCTGGTGACGACTGTCCGCTAGTTTGGGGTCGTTGTTCACACTGTTTTCATATTCACTGCATAATGAAATGGCTTACGTCTCAACAAGTTCATCAGCTATGTCCTATGTGTCGCCAAGAATGGAAATTCAAAGAGTAATGTTTCTAAAGAAGTAATGAAATTACAATAGCTAATTTCTTAATTATATACATTTTATATGAAAATGGATTTTTTTTTAGACTGTTTAAAAGACTTTTCTTTTAAAGGATTTGTTGTATGAAAATAGTGTATAAATGTTAATAAAATATTCATGTATGAAACACAAATTTCAGTTTATGTGTTGTCTACTTTATACCTCCAGTATTCTTTTTCTAATGTTAAACTATAGTATTAATGAAATTTCGTTAGTGCAATAAACTTCAAAATTTTGTCTCTTGGAGCCCATTTACTTTCACTGTAGGTATATCTAAGCCTCCTATCAACTTTCTCAGCACTTACTAACTGCTAGATAAAATTAAAAAGCTAGATATAATCCAGTTTGGGGTCTTAATCCAAGTTCTCATCATTCAGCTACACATAATCTGATAATATAGATGCACACAGTGCACAGGTCCACTTAAAGGTCTTGCAGATAGCTTTACAGTAAATCAGAGGTTATGTGGAGTTTTTTTTTTTTTTTTTTTTTTTTTTTTTTTTTTCTGAATAGTTACCAAGAAGAAATATTTTTTGAGTCACTATAGTTCAAGTACATTGCCTATATGTATGTACGTATGCGTGTGTTCATATACTCACTATGTATTCGATTACTTTACCACCCCCCTCCACTCTTGCCAACCTAAAAAATCGCTGCACTTTGGCAAGCTTTGCAGTCATGGGTCTCAGGGAGTTATGCACATGGGTTTCAATGCTGCCAAAGGAACAAGGTGAAAAAGAAAGTGAACAGTTTATCGATAAACGTAGCAGTTATGGAATTTGAAGCCACATAATTATTAAAACTATATTAATTGGCAACTCAAAAAAAAAAAACCCTAAAAAGGTAATGTTGTATTTGCATGTTGTTCGAAACTGCCATTTTAATTCTAGACTATGGTTGCCGCATAAATACCAAAAATCATCATGGTAACTGCATATGTATAGTCATCACCACTTTGGCAAGAGTTGGGGGGGGGGGGGGGTTAAAGTAACAATCAACCAGAGTTTCTGGATAGCTTTGGATTATATTTGTGGATATTTAATTTTTTATATGACTATACAGTTACCTATTGATTGACATTTTCCTTAATTGTCTTGCTTATCTTATCTGTGTTTATTGTTTAAAGAATGGGTACTTTTATTTATTGGTGTCCTTTTCCCCAAACGCAGAAAGTAGGTAAAAGTGCAATGTACGTCGCAGAACAATCACAGTCTTTGCAGAACATTTCATCTTTTAAAAGAAAGAAGATATAAAATGATATGTCCTGCAGAGTAATTGAAGCGATGTGTCCTTTATACTATGCCTTCTCTCTTCACTTTTTGCACAACTTTTATACTTATTTTGCATGTTATTGTGGTCTGTCTGACTTGGACAAAATGCCTGCAGAACATTTACAACTGTTTGAAGTTATGTTGCAGAACGCTGGATCTAATTCTGCTCCTAGGTTTCTTTTCTATTCTTATTCTGTTTCTCTGATGTACACCTACCTTTACTGACTATTTAAAACTAGCAAGAGCTTATTTAAAATTTTTATAGAAAGAATGTCACATTCTTTTTAAGCATAGCAGTAGTACAAAACATATTCCATCTCCACAATAAAAAAAAACTCACATATTTGTAAAGTAATGTGACTAGAGATGTCATAAGAAGTACTACTCATTTAATTACTTTTGAGGAACAAGGATACCAAGAGATTGTTCAAGTTCTCACTGTATCTGCAACAGTTGCAATCATATGCTATTGACTTTAGAATATATTTTTGACTGCCTTCCAGCTGTAAGATCTCTGGGAACAGTTCGCCTAGCTTGAATTGGTAACATAAGCGAAAGATAAAGTGATTTTTTGTGGTGGCTTGAAAGCATGATGTCAGCGGACTACAGTGGCTGAAGACTTAACTATGGACTAATACAGTGAAACCTGTGTATAGCAATACTGGTGGGACTTGAAATAAATATCGTTATGGACAGTTTATCATTGTAGACAGCTTGAGCTTTTCCACATTATTAAAAGTGTTTTCTAATAATCAAAACAAAGGTAAAACAAATTTGCTGTGCAGAATAGCACGTCAGTCATCAATGGGCATGGCTTGCATATTGATTTAGAAGTCAAGTAATGAATATACTTTATAGAAGTGGAAAACAATGCCTACTTTAACATAGTAATTACCTTCTTTTGATTTGAAGTTTGCTATTGTAAAACCGAAACCCTACTTGCTCTTTCTTGTTCCAATAAATTGAAAGTTTCATTTAAAAATTTTACTAAAATATGCATAAAAGGTAGATCCATTAATTTTATTGCATTATAGCACAACTTTTCTTTGAATGCCAATGTTTTATACCATGCCATCATTAGGGTGGTTTTGTTGCCTATGGAGAATTTTTTTTTTTTTTTGAAAAGTTAAACTCTCACCCTCTAGTTTGGTGACATTATGCCAGTTAATGCCCCTGTTAAAATATTAGATCATTTAAAGGTGATTTAGAGGTAGCTCCCAAAGGCTTTAAAGTTTCAGCCTTTAGTGTATGTGGAAAACAACATGTTTTCTGTATAAGAATTTACATTTCAATTGGTATAGCAATAATATGTGTTTATAAAATAGATATTTGTTTTAGTGATGACAAGTTTAGTATAGTTTAAGTTTCTAACAAGGATTAGTCCTTGTCTGGAACTCACATAACAACTTCTCGAACTCTAAATAATTTTTACTCCAACTCCAAATAATAACTTCTACTCCAACTCAATAATATTATTGCAGCAACTGTACACAGTTTAGGCCTTAAAGTTGATGACTACAGTATATCAAGAAGCAGTGTAAGAAAAGCAAGAATATCTTACCGAATGGAAATGGCGGAAAATGTTAAAGATGATTTTAGTGCATCAAATCCTGATATAAGTTTTGTGGTACACTGGGATGGGAAATTGCTTCAAGGGATTTCGTGCAGTGGCACAGAGAAAATAGACAGGCTTTCAATCTTAGTTACAGGAGGTGGATTAGAAAAGTTACTTGGAGTCCCTAAAATTGAAATAACCCGAAGTGAAGCAATAGGAGCAGTTACAGTGAAAACCTTAGAAGAATGGAAATTAACTGAACAAGTCAAGGGATTATGCTTTGATACTACATCAAGCAACACAGGCATAAATTCTGGAGCTTGCACTCTCATTGAAAAACATATAGGAAGAAACCTGCTGTACTTTGCATGTCCGACATCATATCCATGAAATTATTCTTGCAGATGTATTCACTCTGTGTTTTGGACCATCATCTGGACCAAATGTTCTTCTTTTTAAAAGGTTTAAAGAATATTGGAACTTCATTGATCAAGAAAAGTTTGAAACATAAAACTAATGAGATTGGTCAAAGAATGGTTGCTGCTGAACTGCAAGAGCTGAAGAAAAATGCTATAGAATTTGCCTTTACAACTTTACGAAATGAGGAGCAACCCCACGATGACTACAGAGAATTTCTTGTAGTAGTATTGATCTTTTTGGGCAAAACTCCTCCTAAAGGTATTCACTTCAGAGCTCCGGGTGTCTTCCATATTGCACGGTGGATGGCAAAGATTATTTACTCTTTGAAGATATGGCTATTTCATCAACAGTTTAAACTAACACCAAGACAGAAGAATGCTTTGATAGAGTTTAACCTGTTTGTAGCACTTTGATATATGAAGCACTGGTTTACTGCTACTATTGCAACAGAAGCTTCTGTTCATGATCTGCAGTTTTTGGTAAAACTTCACGAATATGCAGAATTCAACAAAAACATTGGAAGCAAGGCAAAACCCCAATAAAACGACATCTTTGGTACCTAGGAGAAGAACTGGGTGGGCTCAGTTTGTTTTCTAACAATGTGTCTGCAGAAAGTGAGCATGGTTCAAGGTTTAAAAAAAGAAATGACACAAAAGCAATTGAAACGACTTGATGACAAAACAGATTACATTCACCTAAAATCTTTAGAAGTTTTTGTGACAGTGAAGTCTCTGACGCTCTTCAATTCAATGCAACTTTCATTCTTAGAAATAGATCCCTCAGAATGGAAGGGATAAGATTCTTACAAAAAATCCAGAGATATAGTGAAAGGTATTAAAGTAGTTAATGACTGTGCTGAAAGAGGTGTCGCTCTTATTACTCAGTTCAATGACAAATTAACCAAAAATGAAGAGCAGAAACAATATCTTTTGCAAGTGATTGAGACCCATAGGGAGCAATTCAAAACCTCTGAGAAGACTACACTGATGAAGTGCTACCATGCAGACTGCTAATACCAGTACTTCCTAAACCCAAAGCAATGAATTTCTAATCCATTTTAATTTGTTCAGTTTTTTAGTTTTACAGATGGACAACATTACTTGACATTATCTTGGTTGTATTTTTATAGGTAATGTTTCATGATTAAATATAATAAAACTAAACTACTATTCATTAAAAAACTATTAGTTTTTACTTTGATTTACTGATATTTATTTACTGTATTGACTATCGTTATAATACAAAGTTTACACTAAAGTTAGCTAACTTCTAAGTCTTTGAGCTAATCTAAATAACCTTTAAATGATCTAATATTTTAACAGGCGCATTAACTCACATAATGTCACCAAAGTGGAGGGTGAGAGTTCAACATTTAAAAAAAAAAAATTTTGAAACCACCCTAGCCATCATGGATAAAAAGTTTTAGCACATCAGAAACAGATTTCGCAAAACAAGACGCTATATGATTGAAAAAGTGTATTAATTTTTTCATTCCCCTGCTGCAGTCTTTTATTATCGCTTATTCTGGACCATGGGTCGTGCTTTCCCCGGAGTCTATTTAGGAGAAATTTGGGTTTGTCAACAGACTCTTCACAAAATATTTTATCCTAAAAATAGACCTCTCAATATTTTTCATTTTCAAAACAGACCTTTCACAAAATTCTCCCATAGGTAAAAGGTCCCTTCACAAATCTAATTGTTCAATTTGGTAACAGATTTTAATTACATTCTCACACACATCACAAATTTTATAAAATTTATAATTAATTATAAAATGTTTAAAATAATGATGTTGATCAAGTAATTGTTTTACAAAAATTGTAAAATAAGATAATATTAACTGATACTTAATTTTTAATGCTGAGCTAAGGAAAAAAACAAAAGATTTACAAATGTCATGGTTGAATCTTCCTTTATATTAAACTAGAAAATAGCTAAAAAAAATCTCTATTATCCAGAAATTTCAATTAGCCAATGTAGCTTCTGTTCCAATTAGGTTGGATTATCAAGGTTTTACTCTATATGTATTATTTATATAAATTGGTGAACGTGAATAATTTTAATGCATTTATTTATAAAATCTGTATGTGTTTGTTTATACATATACATTGTTTTTAGAGCCTTTCTATAAAATTCCTTAAAATGGAACTTTAATTCTAAATTTGTAAAATTGTATTTTTTCACAAATTCATGAAAATAGGACTAGGGATGTAACGAATATTCGTCCACTATTTGGTATTCGGCTGTTTTGCCGAATATTCGGTCGGCCGAATACTCAGTTTGCCGAATATTCGGCAAGCCGAATACTGAACAGGTATTCGGCCGAATATTTGTGGCCGAATTTGCTAGATATTGAGCTGAATAATTTCAGAACAAAGAGAGAAAGCTATTTTTTTAATGCATTTACAAAAAATATTGCTTAGCTATACTTTAAAATGTTAATTTCATGTTATAAATTGTTCTAAGTCATTGAATTTTAAGCTGAATGGAACATAATCTAATGTATTTAATAATATTACAGAAATGCAGACTTTCCTACTTGACTTCATTTTCTAATTTCTTTATTGGGTGGGGATAGGAGGAATTTTTTCATATCCTCAATTACAAACATAATTTTGAAATGCCACTAAATATGTTTTTCGCAGATGCCCAAAACATGATAGGATTATATATAGTCCTAGTTTCAGAATTTTCTGTACCAGTCTGCCACGCAGATTTTAAAATACAAAAATAATCTGCAAGATAAACTGCTGGTATGTGGTAGGTTACCCATAAATGCATATTAAATCAGCACATTCATCTTATGTGTCAAATACACAGCATTTGCACAATTTAGAGCATTCATTTTGCCAACAATTTTAAGTTGTGTAGATTTCTCTTATTCAGTTACATAATTTTGACAACCATTTTAGAATTATGCCCCACCCTCCTTTTTTGTAAAATTTTCTGTGAAGTATTGGCCATCAAATCTCTTCTACCAATTCACTTTTCAAATAGCATTTTAATGAATTTTATAAACACGTTTTATACTTTAATGCAACAAAATTTCAAAAATTGGTTGAAAAATAAAAACTCACCCAAAAGATTAAGAAATATTTTGTCGAAACAATCATTATTTATCAAAAATGTTGTAATTTTAACTGTTGATACAAAAGTTAGCATAATGGGCTTGCAGTGAACAAAAATATGATTATTCACAAAAAGGATGGGGAAAGATTTTATATTAAATCACTGGGTGCAGTCGGCGATATTGTTCAATACGAACTCTTAGAATAGTCTGCAGACTTTCTCAAGAATCTGCGACGGGCATCACTGTGTCGCCTCTTTTCTGCGATCGGGTGTATAGTTACCAGATTAATCACATTTACCATAGCATACTTATTAAATTATGCTGTTATTAGTGTTTTACTTTGTAAAAGCTATTTTTTTCATGACCAAGATTTCTTTAGTTTTACAGATAATATACTGTTGTGTGGTTTTAAGTACCTACAAATAACATAAATTGAATTTTAGTTAGTCTTTATTTAATATTTAATTGCAAAATTGGAAAGTGATATTTTATTTACAATTAAATTGAAATTTTAAAAAAATTCAATATTCGGCTGCCGAATATTCGGTATTTGGCCTAAACTATTTGCCGAATATTCAGTATTCGGCCTGAGCTATTGGCCGAATATTCGGTATTCGGCTATTCGGCCAAATCACTATTCGTTACATCTCTAAATAGGACCTATTTTCACAAATTCACGAAAACAGGACCCTGGTTAAAAAAACCTGATTGAATGCTAATTTCAGATTCACAAAATTACGAGTAAATTTTTCATAATTTCATCAAACCAGAACCCTGTCTGAAAAGTCTGGGCAGACCCCTGTATCCAAAATAAAGATATCATGTTATACATACTACAAAATGTCTGTAAGCGTTAAAATTATCATAATATATTGACAGGTGCATGTAAATAGTGAGTATCTGTCGGGACCTAAGGAAATATCGTTATAGGCAGGTTTATAGTTATAGACAATATCTTTATGCAGTTTCACTGTATTGTTTTACCGCCATGTATTTCATTAAACTACTTTGTAAGTTATTTTTTCTGAATTGCTACTAGAATGAATTTTGTTGGATAATTGAGATTTTTTTTGTTTCTTTTGGTTTGAACAATGTTAGAGTAAGTTACTGGTGTTAAATCTAACTGTGAATGTTGATGCAAATGCTTTTGTTTGTTTGAAAGGTTTTTGGTTCTTCTATTTAGTGAAAAGGCCACATGAAGATTTTTGAGTTGTTGCTCTTTGAGTTACTAAATTCCCTACAGTTTTTTTAGTTTAAAAACAGATCACTGTTTGCAAATTTTTCAGTTTGCTGTACTGAGAGCTACAGAATACACAGATTTTTTTAAGGTTAAATACAGACTATTGGTTGAGGTCTTTTTGATTTGTTTTGTGATGAGTTTGACCTTTTATTCTATTTCCACTAGTGTAATTTATGTGCATTTTGAATTTGTTGAAATTGAACTAATTTCATTGGTGTCATCATTGTAGATGGAGCAGGTTACATTGCACTTGGCAGCCTTTGGTGAACAAACAAAAACTGCCAAATTGGCCTGCTTCGACTTCTCAGACATTTCTATGTTGAGTGGATTAAGAAAATTGTTGAAATAGCTATCTGCACTCAGTCTACTCATGGATCTCTGTAGTTTTATTTCCTGGACACGAACTAACCAATCAGTGATGAAAATAAAAATAGCTTTTACCATATAATTTTATTCATATTTCCTTTAAATGATTGAATTTTTCGGGTTCTTGTGGCTATAGCGATCACTATAATTCAGTTGCCAAGCAGCCGAAATATATATCATCACAAAAAATGGTGTTTCTGAAATCCCATGAAAATATTTGTAGTCCTAAACCATAGCCATAATGCTTACATAATTGCTGTGTAGCCAAGGCAGCTCAGTGGCCATTATAATCCACAAGTACCATATTTATTTACATTGCAGAAACTCTTTATTTTATAAATAAATCAGACAATCTGTGGGTTTGTTTGTATGTATTATAATACAAATCCTCACCTTTGGTGTGATCAGCTTGAAATTTTGAATGAATACCTGAAAAAGTATATATCCATACTGTATTTTAAAAATTCTGAAAATTCATCGGTTCCTCATAGATAGAGGTAAAAAAAAAAAAAGGAAATCTGTCACAAAACTACATCTCCAAAATAAATCTGGAATTCCCTCTTGCT
This sequence comes from Cheiracanthium punctorium, assembly GCA_038373885.1. Classification (NCBI taxonomy): domain Eukaryota; kingdom Metazoa; phylum Arthropoda; class Arachnida; order Araneae; family Cheiracanthiidae; genus Cheiracanthium; species Cheiracanthium punctorium. The sequence goes on along the minus strand of JAWZYV010008908.1, from coordinate 231,661 downwards.
TGAAATAGTTCCTCAAGCTTACTGACTTTTCCTCAAACTAAATAAAATGTTCCGCTACTAGCCCAGTATATTAAAAGTATAAAATACTTCAAATTAAGATTATGTGATGTACGGTTACAGTTATACATATTTTTAAAAATTGCTGGTACAGCTTGGATATTTGTCACCCATTATTGTAATGAAATATTTGTGAACTTTAATTATGTCAGTATGGCAGTTTCAAGCAAAAAAATGTATGAAGAACTGTATTTTTAAGGCAATTATGTACACTTGTTGATTGCCAAAAAATGAAAAGTGGCTATGGGTGGCCAAAATATCCAAGCTGTTGCAAATTGCCATTTTTGTTTAACGTGTGGCTCAGTTTACGTATTTGCCACCTGTTGGTGAAATGTAATATTTGGTAGTATTAATTACGCCATTAGCAGTTTTAGCAAAGAAAACTTTAGGAACACTGTTTTATTGGCAATTTTAATGGCAAATATATGCAAGCATAAGTTGTCAAATTATATGAAAAATAGCCGTAGATGGCAAATACCCAAGCTGTTCTTCAGGTTACACAGATTTAAAAATATTGTAAAGTTAAATTTTTATGTTCCAAGGAATGAATGAATTAACTGGCTGGAATTTTTTTCTAGCTTGGCATGGTTTCTAATTTTTGCATCAAAATAGCATTTTAGAACTTCATAATTTTTAATTACCTCATTGGCCCAAATATAGTGCAGTATTTTTTGATTGATCATTTCCCGTTAAAAACCTAACTCGCATTGTATTTGAGGCTGCATTATATTCAGGCCAATACAGTAATATGAGTTTCAGTTTGTGTTGTCTTGGCAATGAAGTCATTGAATAATTTGGCTTGAAGAGAAACCATGGAATAAAATTTAAAGATCTGTATCATATACACAAGGTTGCAGCTATAACTACAGTCACTAACAGCAATAAAAAATTTAAGATTTTTTAATAATGTTCTAACTTTCCAATATTTTTGCATTTTTATTTTTCAGGTCTTAAAACTCAGTATTCCAAGCAGACTGGATTATCTGGAAATTTTCCGAAATCTGTTGTTATTGTGATTATATATATATACAAAACAAATGCACTTGCAAACAAAGCAAAATATGGTGTGAAATTAACTGTTTTTATTGTGGAGTTTGTGCAATCATTTCAGATAGCAGATTTCAATTTGCTACGAATTTCTGCTAGAAAAGGCTTCTTTTAATGTTCTGTTAATTTCATATTTATGTACTTCATTGTACGAAGCTATGAACTTTAGAAATGTTTTTGCTTAAATATTGAATTTGAACTTAAATGGCAACAATGGATTCAGTTACTTTGGTAACAGTCATTTTAAAAATAAAATTTGAAATTAGCTATTTAATTTCAAATCACAGGTGAAAGTGATGCCATTTTTATATAACACATTTGAAATTAGATTAAAAGTCCTGTAAGGGTAGCATTCTCTTATGCAAAAAATATGTCATGACCATCTACATTCACGACAGCACCATAACACTTACAGAAACAAACTGCACTTTTGGCATCAAAATGTACAACATAAACCAAATGTTTTATTTAGGTTTTTCCATATATAGGGTATCAATAATGTTTTAAAACTTTCTTTGCTTGGCAAAATTTTAATAATGTTGTTTGCAGCGTGACTGTGGTTATGCATTGTTCATGCTTAATGAATTGCAAATAAAACAGTTGTTTACATCTTGCAATGTTATTTCTGAGGCATTGAAGCTTGAACTTAAAAACAATATTTTATTTTGTAGAAATAATACACTTTGAAATTTGAAAGTGAACTTCCCTGCAAAACTTTCTTTTTTATGAAATAGATGCGACTTAATGTGAAATTCTCTTATAATTTGCAAACAGATGTGAAATATAAGCAATTTGTGAATAGACGTGAATTTATACAAAAATTTTCTTTTTTTTGTAAATAAGGGCAAAATACAGTTAAAAAAAAAAAAAAAAAAAAAAAAGAAAGAATTCCCTTCATTAAAGAATCTTTCGAACCAAAACTCAAAAAACAAATAAACTTTATTACTGAGCTGTTCCTGAAATTAATAAACGAATTAGAAGATTCAAGGTACCCATTTTCTCACTATTTGTGGAACAAATTAGAAGGCTCGAGAGCAGCTCTCGAACGTCAAGGAATTGGATCTAAACACAGTGCTGAAAAACACATTTGAAAAAACTTTTGATAAACTTTCGTTGCACATGGAATTAAATATGGTGAATTTTACCTATGTGTGGCTGCAAGTATGACTGCCTTAAATTGTATTGCTCGAAAGCTTTTTAAAAATTCTTTACTTAGAGCACTTCCTCAAAATGAGTTCATTGATGGGTAAATCTACTTTCATTGCCTAATGTTACAATCAATGAGCAGGAATGAAGATCCCAAAGTCATGGGCATATTGTGAGCTAATAAATGCTTTTTTTCCAACAGTTGCTGAAGCAACTTTTATAGAGCAGATCCCAACTAATAGCGTAGACACAGAACTTTTTTTTTCTTTTTTTGTAACTATAATATCGTCTTTATGAACAGAAGAACAATTCTAAAACTGTCAAATCTTGAAACTACAACAATGTAGCTTTTAATTAACACTGAATACAAATTTTAAGTGTATACAAAACATTTTATAAGTGGTTTATGTGAATTTTAGCAAAATTTCATATATTTTTTCTGCAAAATTTCTGTTTTTTATTTGCAAAAAGTCCATATCTCTAATCATTATGTTGCAATAGTGCTGTGTGTGTCAAGTTATCAATATCACATGAAGTTAGTATATAGCAATGGAAACTGTACAACTTTATGCTTGAGTCGCCTAATTTTCCTTTTTGAGATTCCGCATCACTAAATTTAGTTTGAATTAAAGAAAAATATTAATTTTCTACCTTCAAAATATGAGTATGCAGTAAGTTATTTAATTTTATTATTTCTAAGTATTATAAGTTTAATGTATAATATTTAAATTGGACAAAACCAAGTTTTAAAGTTTACTTTTGGATCAGCAAATATTTGGAAAGTCAATCTCTCAGTGATAACCTTTTTTACACCTTCTGGATCTCCAGGAGGTAATCTGTTCTGATAAAGAGATATTCTTTTCACTTCATATTAACACGAAAAGAGCTAAAACAAATTGGTTGCTGATCATCCTAAAAAGAAGCTGGATGAAATTTCATGCAAGTCTTTGGTGCCACAAATTTAAAAAAATCTGTTTGTTGGGAATGGAAGTTAAATACAGTGGCTTATTGAAAGGGGCAGCAACCTAAAAACGAAGCTGAGGGAGCAACAGAATATTGAAACTTATTAAGAATGGGTAGCAAACTAATGAATAAGAGAGGGCACCAATAACCCTTGCTACACAGCTGATTAAGTCAAACATTCATTATGTAAAAGTTGTAATTCCTTGAAACATGCTTTTTGCAAAAAACTTTTGATCTCTTGCAGTACCATCTAAAACACATTTTACTGTGCATACAACTTTAGCTAAAACATTTTTTTTCCTATCCAAAATTTTTGTGACTATGTATGATTTCTATGCAAATCCTGTGTGTAATTTTTAAAGATATCTTTGTCTATGAATGTAAAACTTCCTGTTTTTGCCTGACATCAGGTTTTACTAATTATGAATATTTTATATACTTTCTGTTCAGGTTCTTTATGGTCCATGATTCACAGATCTCTCAAATTATACTTAAATATGACATTGTTGTCTACCGGTCAAATAAGTGCCCTTTTCTGAGCTTAACCTTGAAAATTATTGATACTGTTATTGCCTATGATAAATCCACACCAATCATTATATGACATATTATAAGGGATAGTTGGGTAAGATGGCCAAGCAGGTAAGATAATGAAGTCATGGAACCTTTTTTTTTTTTTTTTTTTTGGATGCAATCATAATAACCGTGCCTGCCAAAGCTATTCTTAAAACTCTAAAATGGGCTTATGAAGTTCACGAAAAATAATACGAGATCATTTTGTGAGTAGTGAGGACTCAAATGTATTTCTGTAATCTGTGTTTGTAAATTTTAGACTTAACAATGCAAAAAATTTCTGACTACATTAAGCTATTTTTTTCTCCTCCAATGAATATTTGCAAAATTGAACTTGTAATATTAAAAGTCGTGTGTTATAGTTTATTTATGATAAGCTTGAATATTGGATACTTATAAACAAGTTTAAATTGAAAATGGTGATGTCGGATAAGATGACAAGGAGTTCCTTATCCTACCCAACATAAAGGTATCAGTGCTTTAAGTGCAAATGTTGGGCAGATGCTCGATGTTCTGGCTGGGACCAAGCCAACCGAAGGTGTGTGTGAGGTTGCACACATGCAATTTTTAGAAGGTTGCTGAAATGAAAAAAAAAAAAAATAAATAAAAGATAATACAGTAAAAATTAAAATTTTTGTTATTTTGAATACAAATTAGCCTTTTCAATGAGCTGATAGCTTATATTCAACGAATAAAATATCGTTAGGTGTTTGTTCGTCACACAAGCACAGTACATCATGCCTCTTGAATTTGTAAAAAGTTAGTTCAGGGTTATTAGTAGAAGTCACTAAAAAAGTAAAAATAATGAGAAGGTACTAAATATATATTTTTTTTATAATTCATTATTACTTATAAGTTTTAGTTCCCTTTAAAATTCATGTTTTTTTTTCTTTGTTTGTTTTTATATCTCATTCTGTAAGTTTTTGTTTTATTGTGGATACTTTTTAGTCATCTATGTCCTTTTCATTAAGTGCCTAGGCAATATTGTTTCTCTGCAGCTTTGAAAATAAACCTTTGTATCTTGATTTATAATCACTATCTATTCGTCATCTTACGCTTCCAAATGGGTAAGATGACAAGAATTACTCTTTTGTTGGGAACGGATTGCCATCTTCTCTAAAAGGAGATAAAATCATTGTATTTTTAAAATATTTTTATGAGTTATAAAGGTTGAAAGAAGTTTTTCTATAGTTTTCAGGCTTTTAAACTGCTTACTGAATGCAGGAAAGATATTTGAAGTTTGTTATCTTACCCCCACTTTCTCCTAGAATGTAGAATTGTTTTGTGTTACTCCTTAACAATGTTACATAATTTATTTAATCCTTTCTGGTCAGTTCAAAAAAGAATGTTGACAAAATTGTCAGTGTGATATTTTTACTTATTGCTTGCAAAAAAAAAAAAAAAAAAAAAAAAAAGTTAAAATTCCCGTATCAGTTCGAAACCCCCAAACGAAAAGCATATCAGTAGCATGGACAAGTTATGTCATCTATTGAAAAGTATTAATTCTAAACAATTCATTTGTAAGAATTAAAAATATGGGATAACCAATTAAGGAAAGGAGAAAATATCAATATGCGTATGGTGCACAAACAAACTAGAGTCAGCTAATTTTCTGTAGTGCATACACAGATTATTTTTTTATATTTGCATTTGAAACAGCAGTTTTCCAAAATTCTGTAATTCAGCTTAAACATTTTTAATTTTTTTTTTATTTTCTAGGATAAAATAAATAGCTGATATAATAATTTCCTTCTTGGGTGCAATTGTACTTTGATTTCAAATAGGAATGTCATTTTCAGAAAAAGAATTGCTTATATAAAAATATTAAGAGTGTTTTAGGATTATTTTGCAGAAATTTATGATTACAAAAGAAATTATTTTAGGATGTTATGAAAGATCTAAAGAAATTTTAAAGTGTGATAAAAGTTTGCAATTCTTTATAATTAAAATTTCTAATACTATCAGTAAAAATAAATAATTAAATGTACGAAAAACAAAACACCCCAAATATTTATATGTCTTTCTTACATCAGATAGTAGTTATGTATCCTACATGAGATATTTATGTGTCTACTTTTTTGATTGAGCTGATATGCTGTCCCACTTTTTATTTTCAGGGTTAATGCTCAAAACTCTTCTTAACAAATTAAAATTATCTTGTGTTTCGTCATTGGAAAAGAAACCAAATGTAGTTGATTTACTCACTGCTAAATAATGTACTTAAGAAATATTAGAGAAATAGAATGCATGGATCATTTTGATAAACACACTCTTGGCCAAAGAGTTACTTTCTGCAGATCAAAAAAGGAGAAAAACTGGTGTAGTTTGAGATCCAGTACAATTGCAAAAGAAAATTAATTGTTGAGACAGAAAAATTAAGTTTTCTTAAACTGCAATTACTTTGTTTTACAGTCAACAACTAATTAATTATGCCAACATGGAATTAGTTTTGAGGAACTATTATTTAGTGTTGATTAAATAATTAAAATTTATAGTATAATGAAATTATTTTTTTTTTGGAAGAATTATATTAAACTATTTATCACGTTTAGGTTAAAATTCTTCAAAAGTTTGCATACCCCTCACTTTTTTTCTTAGGACTACACCACTGAGTAAAGATATGCTAAAATTTAGATTACCAATATTAATAGAAACATAATGAGTGACATTAGCACAAACTTTTGAATACTTAAAATTTTACCTTATTATTCATGAGTATATAACTTATTATTAGTCATTTAAACTTTTTGCATCACTCAAACTTCATCATTTCTAAAAGTTAAAAAATATTTCACCCCTCCCCCCTCCTCTCCCAAAAAAGTCTGAATACAAATGAAAATTTTTAAAATGTTGAACTGCAATTAGTTACAATTCTTGAATGATTCTACCTTGCCATTAATCAAACTCATTCAATACTTAGCAGCATTTTGTGTAAAAAGCATTGTCATTCAATTCAGCTACTCCCCTCTTTTTTTTTTTAATAAAAGGGTTCTTCCAGAATTGTTTAACTAATATTATATTTTGTTAATGAAAATTCAAATTTGGAGATGCCCAGGAGCCCAGTTTTCCAAATATCAATTTTCATTTATAAAATATTATTAATTGCATCTTTCTGGGAAACATTCGGCCTTTTGTACCTTTAAAGTGACAAATTTAACTACTACAATTGCTGTAAAGATTTTAAAGTTTTTATTCAATTAATAAAAATATTGAATTGACATGGATACTTATGTATTACTTATTTTTGAACTTCCTCTTTGGGAGCTCCCAAAAATTACATAACACTTTTTTCAGTAAATCCTCCCCCCATGTCGCAAGACCTGATAACCTTCCCCCCCCCCTCTTCATTTCCATAATATAACAACTTCAATATCATTTGTATAAAAGCCTTACTCAAATTTAAGTTACAAAATATAGTTATGATGGTGATCTCTCTGCCAGAAATTAGTATGTGGAGGCTAACACCTCCACATATCATACACCACTACTTTTGTTTAGTAATAAAAATATGTATGCTTTGGCAATGTTGAAGAACATGAGCAGTAGCCGACATTCTGCCTTTGTAAATTTGCTTTGCTTATTAGAATGATGTGCGAGCCAGAATTATTCTGGGGTTTTGGATTTAGGTCTTTTGCGGATACATCTGCTATAACGATGGAAGTGTTTGGACCAATACATAATCTGTAACAAATGTGGGAATTTGAAAATTAATTATAACACAAGTATTATCTAACAGTCTTGTTGACCCCTTGATCCTTCCATCTCTCTTATCACAAACTGTCATATTTAGTTACCTACCCACCCCTCCTTCAAGCATAAAGGTGCATTCAGACTACGTTCTTATTGTCGTTAGAGTTCTTATTGTAGCTATCGGTCTTAGTTATGACGTCAGTTAGTGACGGTAAAACCAGTTTTCTGGGATTTAAGTTCTTTCCAAATCCGTGCTAATGTCTCTATGATTCCCCCTCTTCTTTTGTTAATAAGTTTTTAAGGTGGGGAAAGGATCATCAATCATTCTTCCTGCATGCACCGTACTCAACCCTTTTTCGTTTCACTAGCCGATGCGAATACGTCATTATAGAACTTTAAAGTCCACAGTGTGAACACTCTGTTTCAATGTGCTTATGATTTTTGCGACATTAGCTACAAGAAGAACGGTAAAAACGCTAGTCTGAACGCACCTTTATGCAATTTATGGAAACCCTCTTTTGTAAAATAAAGCAGATAGTAACCAAGAACTGCTGCTTATGCTGTTTGTAAACAAAATGTTACTTAAAACTTTTTTTTTTTTTTTCTTTAGAAAATTTGATTTTGCATTCATGTAAGCAGGGTTTAATTTGCATGGAAACTCATGTGTTGTACTTTCTTTTTTTCTGTGAATTTTTACATTAAATAAATAAAAATAAAATTAATTCCCATTATATGTTTGTTTATGTGGATATTAAGTTTATTACATCGGATACAATTATAGTAGAGTTAGCAAAACATAATTTTACTGTAAATTATCTAATTCATGTTATATTTTACAATACAACAAATTATATTTCCTGCACTTTTTTTTTTTGGTTAGAAATTAAACTTTACACATAAGAGAAATATGCACATTTATTGATAACTAATTATTGCAGAAAATAACAGAAGCACTGTGTATTTAAAATTTTGTTTAGTAATAGAAATATGTATGTGAAAAGATTGAAAAAGGAACAGCAGAGACATTAAAATATTTTATTAAAATAGATTCAAATTTGATAAATTTTAATAAGTTTGTAAGAGGATTCAAAAGGATAGAGAGAAAAAAAGTATGTATTCATTTATGTATATATAGATGTATATGTAGAAAGCTGAGCTAAAATTTTATCACCGAGTATGTTATTAAAATGATGAAATAATGTAATAGCATTAACAAGCAGATATTTTAAAAAGCTGTATATACAAATAAACAACAGGAGAAAAAGGCGAAGGAAATTCATTGGTCTTCAACACTCCCTGTGCTAACTTCTAATAAGGCAGGTAGGGTTTTCCTGTAAAATAAACAAAAAAGTTATTTTAACATGCTTGAAATCTATTTCAGGTAGTTAATTAACTTAATAGCGTATTACTGTGTACAAACTTCGAAAACTGTTGAATGTAGAACACATGTTCATGCTTTAAATTTAGGTTTTTAATTTACTGTTTGTATAAATCAATTCTTTACAATGGCTGTTTAAATGCATGGTACTTACGTTTTATCCTGGCGGTCTGCCAAAACGAGCGATTTGATGCCAAGATAAATGCCCGGATGCATGAAATTATTGATGGTTCAGAATACGACTGGCAACAGTTTGCCAGCATATTTGATGCAAAAATAGTTTGGCGGGAATGACCGACGGGATAATATGTAAGTACCAATATATTAAAGAAATGAGACTTTGGTTGTTTAGCAAATTTTAATGTATTTTGCTATTTTATAAACCAATTTTTTTTAATTAATGATTTAATCAATATTATAAAATATACAGGCTATCCCATAAGTACTGCCCCAAACTCTGCACAGCCAGATTCCTGGTTAGGAGTACATAAAAAATGCCCAAAGAATAGTACCTGTACAACCCATAGTTTTCGAGAAAAAACCAAAAAACAATGTAAGACGTCACATTTGGAGCAAGGAAAAAACACTTTATTTGACACATCAATTGCAGTATTTGCAAATTATAAACGCGGATGCTCAAAGTGTCCGCTGTGCATATCAAGGCAGGCTTGAGTGTGCTGTGGAATGGATGTCTCCACACATCTCAAGAGCGTGGTTTTCCCCAAAGTGCAAGCAGCATGCAGACGAGCAAGTAAGTCCATTTTTGTAGTCTCTAGGTCTCAATACACTAATCCGTTTAAATGGCTCATGCAGTATGCCATATGCGTGGCGAACGTTTTGAACATTATTGTCTGAAGGGTATGAAAATACTACTGTTGGTGAATTCAATAAAGTGGTCTTTCCTTGCACTGGATGTGACATCATACTTTGTTTTCCCTATTTTATTCAAAATTTATGGGTTGTACAGGTACAGTTCTGTGGGAATTTTTCATGTACTTCAAAAAAGGAATCTGGCTGTGCAGAGTTTGGGTAGTATTTATGGAATACCCTGTATTTTAACTATCATTTAATATTCATTAGACAAATTGAAAACAATAATCAGATTTTTATCAATCATATACATTTGAAAATAAAAGTTTTAATTCTTTATTATTATTTATTGTATAATTATTACTTTCCGGACATGTACCATGTAAAGAAAGTATTGTAATCATGAAAAAATTTGACTTTGAGATTGTGGTGTTTTTACACGTTTTGAGGTCTTCTGAATTCATTTATGCCATTTTTACGAGATGTATGTATGTATGTGAGTGAACGCGATAGCTCCTAAACGGGGAATTCGATTGAGCTCAAATTGGGTATATATGTTGTAAACCACCGTCGCAAGACCGGTATTGATTTTGGTGTGTAATAGAACATATAGTTTTTCTACAGGGCTACGACAAAGATTTCTTCTACATTATGGCCTATGGGGGGAAATTCTTGAAAGTGCGCAAGTGTTTAAACAGTACATTCATTGAGCTCAAATTGGGTATATATGTTATAAACCACCATCGTAAGACCGGTATTGATTTTGATGTGTACAGGACTTATCTTTGTCGTAGCCCTGTACAAAAACTATTTCTTTTACATTATGGCCTATGGGGGGAAATTCTTGAAAGTGCACTAGCGTTTAAATGGTACATTCGATTAAGCGTATATATGTTACAAACCACCATCGTAAGACTGGTATTGATTTTGATGTGCATTGGACACTTATAGTTTTTCTACAGGGCTACAACAAAGATTTCTTTTACATTATGGCCTATGGGGGGGAATTCTTGAAAGTGCACTAGCATTTAAACGGTACATTCGATTGAGTTCAAATTGGGTATACAACATATAAACCACTGTCGTATGACTGATATTCATTTTGATGTGTAAAGGACATAGGACAAAGGGCTAGGACAAAGATTTTTTTTTCATTATCGCATATGGGGAAAAATTCTTGAAAGTGCGCTAGCGTTTAAGCGGCGCATTCAATTGAGCTTCAATTTGGTATCTATGTTTGAATTATTCATGGATTAAAATTTATTTAAATGGTTGGTAATGATCTTAATCGTAAGTGTTCGGAAAGTCGAGTGGAGTCACTCCAGATTTGTTTAATTGTTTTGTAGCAAGAAGTATGTACGGGTACCTTGTTTTGCAAAAGATATCTTTTCAACAGCAATAACATCCATGCATTATAGTTAAGTTTCTGTCACCTAGATTTGCATCTAACATATTTAAATAAAATATTTCTGATGTATGTCAAATGAGTTATTTATTTACCTTTCCAAAAGGGACTCTGAGGATGCTGTATTTAATTTAGCAGCAGATAACTTCTTTCCATATATATTACTATATTTAAAAGGATGACTAAATGAATGTTTTTTAAGCATGCTTTTAACAAGGATCTGAAAATAAAATAGACATACTTTAAATGTTTCATACATTTGAACACAACTCACATCTATAGTAGTTAAATCAAATGACTTTTCTTTTTTGGTATTCTAACTTTAAGTTGTGTGTTTTAAAGAAATAATGTGTTCACAGGGACACTAATCAGATAAAATGGAATAATAATTACAAAAATTAATTCTGCAAAATATTGGGAGGGACACATTCCCATAGGTTGTGATGTCCATGTTCTAAGACATATTTTACATCTTCTCCCCGATGAAGTTTATTGTTTCTATATGCATCACAATTCTAAAATGTTGGAAATAAATGCCAAATAAACAGGCTGTGGGAATTGTTGTTATAAAACTTGAACTTAATAAATTGACTTATGAAAAGATGACAACACTTGAATGTAATGTAACACAATGCACATTTTCGTCTATAAATAAAGTTTTACATATGTCTACCTTATATATTGTGTTTTCAAATAACTGTCATATATATGTTTTCCTAAACTTAAAATATAGATATGTATTAGTGTTATCTAAGAATCTTTCACTGGATTTAATCATTTCACATTTCCAAAAGAGTATATCATGCTGGATGTATTCGAAAGTTGAAGTTAGTTTCTATGTTCAAAATATATACTTTTGTAAATTTCGAATGATTTAATTTATAATGTATTTAAAACGGATATATACAGTTGCATAAATAGTAATCTTCAATACCTAATTTTAAAATAAATACGTCAATAGTTCTTACTTAATTAAATAGATGGCAGCACCATACCTCCACCATCTCTCGCCCTTTCCTATTCAACTTAATTCGTTAATTTTGCCTAACGAAAGCTAAACGTCAACAAAGACCAATACGGAAAATAAAAATTATTACTAGCTGCGTACCCGTTCTCCGCACGGTGCGAAACGCATATTTTCCTTACACATATATAATTCGAATTAAACCCAATAATGCGGAATCTCAAAACGTGAAAAGATACTTGAATCGTACACAAAAACTACGTCAATGTGACTGGCGATCAAAAAAGAAAGAACTTTATGGTATGCAGACAAAATTTTTCTCTTTCGAAAAATGCCTGATTACTACATCATATAATTCTCTTTGTGAGGTCTAATTTATAGCATTAATATATAGTATATACCACATAAATAACATTACATGATGTTGACAGCAGTTTTATCTTTCATTTTTCAAAGCGTGGACAATGCATTAGCGCAGTTATGTTACACATGACTTTATTAAATTTTACCTAAATTAAAAAACCTACATGAAAAAATGATGCATCATTTACGTTTAAAAGCCAAAAATGTACCCTGCTCATGAAAATCATGTTGCTTTTGTAAATGAAAACGTTCTTGATGTAACTTCTGAGAAAAAGCTTATTACCCTTATTGAACTCTTAATGCAGTATCACACTTGTTACATAAAACTGATGTTTATCTCACTGTCAATTCGCCCTAAATAAATAACTGATTTCATCTTTCATTTTTTACAGATTACAGTTGACCCCTTTATAACATAATTCTTAGAACACGACGAAAACATTACGATCGTTTTCGTGTTAACGTTAAAAGAGACTCGTACAGCACGGTAAAATGAGACATATGTTATGATATTATGACGCCTTAGCTCCTGTAATTAACATTCCTTTTGAATGGCAAAACCAAACATCATTGCATTTTTACGGAGCGCAAATAAGTTTTGCCGCGATTATACCGCGCACTCCGCACTCCAGGTGGAGTATAGCGCAGGACCCGCACAACACGGATTCCTATAACACGGAACGTATCTACCGTGTTATAGGGAATCTACTGTAGTTGCATAGTGTCAAATTCAATAGTTAAGAAAATTCTAGGTTGCCGTATTTAGTAATATTTCATCTTACCTTGGTAGCTGAAATGTATTAAAACCAAATATTCGAACTGTATCAAAAGTAAAATTTACTAAAAGTAAAATTTTTAATTTTGTATACCCCTCAGAACAACTTCGGAGTTTGCCATCTACGACGGTTGTTCATGACGTGACAACTGATGCTTGCGTACAGTGGCGTAGCCAAGGAGGGGATAGGGGGTCACAACCCCCCATGCGGAGTTTTTTGCCATACAAAATGTATATTCTTCACTCCCGTAACATTCTCATGAAAATTTTTTCGCTATTCCTGCTTGCATATAATTGATCTTTTTTTTTTCATTTATCAGTGATCAATATATTTCAGGATCGGAATCTCCGCGGTAAAAAAATGGTCTAAAATATCTGACACCAGAAAATTCTGATTAACACAGTGGGGTTACACAAATAAGCGCCGGACATACGCTCTTGCTTATGTCCGGAGGAGCAAATACATTAGAGGTTATATGCTGCTCGGGATAATCTGCCAGCAAAACAGCAAAAATGACGTAAAAAATGACATCCAAACGCGAAGGGAATATAATTAAAGATATGTAGAATTGCATGAAAACTTCGATTATTTTTAAAGTGCAAGTCTGTTACAGTTAGTTCTATTTATTTCACGTATGATGCGCTTTCACTCTTTCGTGTCTTAAAAGCTGTAGAAATGAGTGGTTTCACTTAATTGTTAAATTTAACAACTCAAGTGGCAACAATGGATTCCGTTGCTACGGAAATTATAGCAATGTTAAAAATAGAACATGAAATGAGTTATTCATGTTTACTTTGCTAGAACTGCCGTATTGGCGAAATTAACGCCGCCAGTCGATGGCCAATAGCTAAAACCACAAATTAAACTTGACACTAAAGGCAATACGCAATACTCAGTTTGTCGGAATTAAAAAAATAAATAGCTATGCATACGTTAGTGACATCGGCTCATCTCAATTGTGGAATGGAATTAATAATACGTACAGAGCTGCACTACATTTGAATATTTTTCGCCAACTTTGCTAAGAAATGTACTAAAGTAGGAATCAACATACATTTCAAGTCGTAAAACAAAAAATATATTAGACAGTATTAATTACGCCTTTCTAACAGCTAGTAAAAGAAACTTCCGTAGCGCTGCTTTAACAAATAAGAATCAATTATTTATTACACAGTACTACGATCGCCAAAATGCCAATATACACCATTTTGCAAGATTTTTTTGTTTTCAGGGAATCATTCGAAGCATTGATTTAAGAGCAATCAAAATGGGAAATAGTTATCTATCATTTATACGGTTCCATCGCCAAAATTTAATGCAGGCATATTATTGATAAGTAACAGTTATTTAAATTATTATTAACTATAACGGGTTTTAATCACCGTTAACTACCATGTACAAAATGCGAGAATTTCAATTTTCTGAAATTTGGCGGAATTCCTCTAACTTAAATCAGTTTACTTAATTTCGTGAAAATTCTATAGATCGTTTAAAATCGCCTTAATAACTGCATTATTTCTGTATGAAAAATCGAAGTATATCGCCGTAAAACTTATAATTGTTATTAAAAATACTATTTCGTTACACTCTCAGTAATTTGCGCCAAGCCCAAAACTGTACAAATCGGTAGAATCTACTACTTTCTCAAAATCGCCAAATGAGCCTTTTTTTTTTTTTTTTTTTTTTTTTTTTTTTCGGCTAAACTAAAAAATATACATGTTAGTCTCGGAAATCTCTCAATCCCTTATTCTTTTACACATAAAAACCAATGAATTCCTGCTCTGATTTCACATGAACGCAATATTTTAATTAAAAAAATAACTTTGTAAATAATCTAAACAGAAAAAAATCATTAATCGTTTGTTTTTACTGCAGGAGTCTAAATAATTTAATAAAATAGCCAAACATGGCAACCTCGATGTCTATTTCTCACTTTTTTGACTACAGGGGTTACAATCACGGAATTACGGAGATCAAAAATTAGCGTTTTTGACGGGTTTTTTATCAATATCTCCTAAACTAATTCGAATTTCGAAATTTAAATTAGCGGAAGACCTTCCTCGGAATTTTCCGAATCCGTGGATACCTTGTTCGAAACTCCACTCCCCGTCGTTTCGGAGGAGATGATGTTACACACAGACAGACAGAAGCGCACAGATTTTAATAGTATAGAAAGAAGAAAGATAAGACTTTTCCTCCTATGCATAATGTGCGTAAAACCTGAATGAGTTTAAGGAGGGAGAGAGTGATGTGTTTAAAAGCAGCTGTAGAAATCCCATCTTTTGCGTACACCACGGTAGTTATGTCACTCACTGTAAACGGTAGATAGCCGAAGTGTGAAGGTCCCGGGATCGAATCCCACCGCTCGGAAGTCGATCTAACCGTCTGGAGTTTTGGTAGGTTTTCTCCAGATGTAACGTGAATACGCGTTAGAAAGTCTTCCTACCAAAGCACCCCCATCCTTGACAGATTGCCCTAGCGTAGCGTTGTCATAATCATTGGAGTTAGAGGGACAAGGCGGGCAAACGCCATACTATAAAAATAGCCCAATCTTCGGTTTGGAAATGGATTATTAAATGCTACACCATCTAACGGCGAAGTTTTCGAACAACTTGTCAAGAAAATCTGTTTTTCCACGATTTACTAGTCGAGATGTTAATTTTATTAATCAATTTACTTTTTATGTTGCAAAATTAAAAAAAATACTATAACGCTTTTAAAAATTAATAATAATAATAATTAAAGTTATGTATGCATATTTAAACAGTTTTTGTGGTAGAGTTTTATGTAGACTGCATTTTTAACATTATAAATCATTTTTTCTTGTAGTGCCTTATCACACCCCACCCCCAACTTTTTTGTTACACTAGGAGAAGTCTATTTTTATAAATGTTTAATAAAGAAAATACCGATGAGAATTTCAAATAAATCAAATATATGTTTTAATTCCTATAAATGATGCTGCCATCTACTGGTCATAATATAAACAAGTGCATTTTAGTGAACGCAGTTTTTTAAAAACAAATTGAATGTTATAAAACCTAATGAACCAAGACTGACATTGTAACGTAATAAGCATAAAATAGCTGCATTCGTCTAGCACAACTGTTGTACTGCTTACACTTAAGTAAATGCCTGCGGAAGCTATTGACACTATGTTCATGCTGTAATTTTTGTATTAAGTATCGTGTATCATTTGCTGATATTAAATAAAAGTTATTTTATAAAAATTACCAGTTCTTAATAGCTTGTTTAGTGGTCCGGTTCTTAAGAGAAACATACACAAGGAGTATTATATCTATAAAAGCATAGCTGCCAACCTTCCTGATTTCTTCGAGAGATTTCCCACCACTAATTTTTATCCAGCAAATCATGGTTAGAATAACGCCAAAAATTTAATGTAAAATAAAACTGTTTAAAAATTGTGGTGGGAAATCCCCCGAAGAAATCGGGAAGGTTGGCAGCTATGATAAAAGGAGTACGATTTCCTAAATTAAAACATAGTGCAGCAATGCTGCAAATTTCTGAATAAGTTTCTTAATTTTGTTGGCATGTTTAAGTTCAATTTTATCAATTCCAGATTTATTAAGTTATTATAATACTAGAATTAAATTTAAAGAGTTCTGAGTAAATTTGCTGCATAAGACTGACCTGATAAAAAATATTGCAGTTTTTAGAATAGATTTTTCCAATCTTTTTTTTGTTTTAATTTTAATCACAGTGATCAGATTTCGATTTTAATTTTACAAGGAATGAGTTTCTTAACTTTTGACATAAAAGGCTTTGTAAAATGACGCGTTTAATTTTATTCTAGTTTTAAGACTGGCTGAAAGTGCAAACAAAGGAAAACAAGGCTTACGTTAAGAGCTTTAAACAAACTTGGATTCTTTAATCCCAAGGCAGCATTTCTCTTTCTTTTGCTCCGATAACCCGAAGTGCAACCGGGAGCATAACATACACAGGCCATCTCAAATTCAAAAATGAATTAAATCACCGATTAAAAAATAAAAATGCAACTTCTGCCATAGCAATACTATGCTAGAGAGGAGCCAAATCATGCAACAGCGCCATCTGTCGACCCAATCGGCGTTAGGTCCGTTTTCGCAGAAGGAATGCCATTGCCTATGCAAGTTCTTCCCAATCTAAGTCCATGCCATAATCACACAAACATACAAACTTGTGTACCCAGAGATTCAAGCTCAAAATTCATAATTCCATCGTACCAAAAATAGACGATCATTGATTGGTAGTTTTTTTAAAATTAATGTAGTGCATTTACAGTCCCCAAGTAGTGCATTTACAATCCCCTCCCCCCTCTATCTGCCTGAGATTTATTTAATGGATAAATAAAAATAAATTTTAAACTATATACTCATAATTGTTTAAAAAAAAAAAAGATATACTCACAAGAGTATCGAGTTTTGGAACTGACTGTATAGATTGGTTTATTTCGTCTTCAGTTACTTTGACGGGTCTGCAGTTGTCTTCTTCACTTGGCAGTGGGCACATACCATTCTTAGTTATCCAGTCATCATCCTGGAAAATATCCCGTGAATATCAACAATCAATATGCGATTCTTTATCAATTTACTAATTATTCCAAAAGTAAATGAATACAAATAAAGCAAGATGATGGAAAAAATAAATCATATCCATTGAAACGCTTGGATTAAAAATGTTCTTGGCAAAGTCTATTTTTCAAACTATTAAGAGTGTCAAATCGCTGAATTTACCTTGATTCCTTTTAAATTTATGCGTTCTTTTGGATTTTTTTCAAGCATTCTACTTAGGAGGTGTTTCAAACTATCACTTATATTGCACCTAAAATAAAATACAAAAATTGTTTGAATTACATAATACTTAATGAAAGATTAAAACTGCAATTTTTGTAACAGATGCATGAAAATAGTTTTGTTAATTTGATTAAATTTACATCAGGCGCACTTACTGTTCAGGGAAATTCACTGGAGAAGACTTGATCTTGGTGTAAAGAGCCAAGATGTTGGTATCCTGAAAAGGAACCTCCCCATACACAAAGGCATACAGGCTGATTCCCATCTGCCAAATGTCTAATGCCTGCAATGACAACATCAACAAAATTCATCTTTCTAAGACAGTAAAAAAATAAGCATTGATCAGGAAAGAATTAATACTTGAAACGATACTAAATGCAGTTACTTAAATATGGTCTGGAGGGAGAAATCCTTTAATGTGTTCAGGTTTTTTTTTTTTTTTTTTTTTTTTTTTAGTAGGTTAAATAACCCAGTTTTAACACAGTCAATCGCAAAAATGCAATGCATTAGTCAATTTTTCTATCTCTTCACGATTAATAAATTTCGTTTTGAGGCAAAATGCTCAAGGGCAAATGGGTGTACATTACACATCTTCGTACGTATGTTAAGTGAAAAGTACGATTATTCTCAAAATTAATGTCGAATTTTAATTCATCTTTCCGAAGATCTGGGTAAAATCTAATAAAAATAGAAAATTAAAGAATAAAATTAACATACATCATCAAAACGCTGACTGCTTTTGAGCCTTAACAAGAGCAGAAACTTAATTTCTTGTACTATCGTTTGACACTTAACGGACCTATATAGCGGCACGAGATTGCCTCCGTGCACGAAACACCCGGCAATTGAAGGCCGATCAAATTGTTGCTTTTTGGCTCGGCTGGAAAACGCCGCAATCTACCACGCGGATTTCGCAGGATCAAATCCTACTCCCGCCGAATACGCGTCCCTTCACCTATTTAGTAGTTACAGTTCAAAAGACTCGATCGACTCCGTAGTTTTAATTTACAGTGATTGGCACTGCTTTTACTCCCAAAAGCCTTTTAAAGCTATTTATGAGACATAATTAAATTTCTAGTATAGCCGAACGTGATGTTTTTTTGCTGTTAATTAAACAGCATTAGCTTCATTAATATCGATGTGTGGAACTGCTCAGCGTATTGACAGTTTTGCGTCTGCAAAAATTCACGGAGAGGACTATTTTGCTTCTGAAGCTTGAAGTTCGCTTATGGGCTATGTTCCGTCAGCCCCGAGAATTTGTAGCGTCGTGACTAAGGTGCAAATAGTGTTTGTTAAAAGCAAAATTGAAAAGTATCATTGATACAGTAAATGCTGATGCTTTCCCGTCATCGCTGGGACTTGGACACAAATTTCAGGTTAACGGGAGACGCTTTCTGAGTTGCAACCTGGCTAATTACACTCACTTCCAAAAGTTAGGCACGGAACTGTAAAATGCAAAAATATGGACAAGTACTGCTTTGATTGACGCGAAATGCTGCAATAAATAGCTATATGTTTATTTATGAAACAAAACAAAGAATTACATAGAGATAAAAAAAAGTATTGAGTTTTCGTAAATTATAAGGTGACGTCATATTTGCGTCATTAAAAAAATGATGTTCAAACACAAAACAAACGGTAAAAACCGACATTAATAGGGCATGTGAGTACTCCTCACTTTCATACAAAGTGTACAGCGCGTGATAGTGCTTCTTACGAGGTGATCAGCCACTACAGAGTCCAGTAATCGCGATTCCTCTTGTAGGGCAGTTTCAAAATCTGGTGGAGAGTGGCTGAAGGTAATAAACGTCCACATATAGCACGACTGAGGCCATTCCGATTTGGATAACGGTGCGGCGAGTAAGCCGGTCACTCCATACGCGCATCTTCTCACCCTCCAGAAAGCCGTCCACGATGGCAGGTCCATGGAAATGCGCACTATCTTCCATTAAAACAAAGAGACAACTGCTGCAGCGTACAGTTTTACAATAGGGTCTAGAAATCCCTCTCGATACCGTACAGCCGTCACAGAAACTCGCCTGTAGATGTGCAGGTCGGTGCGATATCCCAATGCAATCCCCGCCAAGACCATGATGCTTCCACAGCGGAATGTGCGATGTGCGGTGATGTTCTCGGGCCGATGGCGTCTGCCTTCTTCCCTCCAGACCCTTACGCACTTATCATGTGGTTCTAGGGCATATATGGACCCATCTGTTAACATAACGGTGCCCCAATCAGACACAGTCCAATTCAAACACTGACGGCACATTTTAAATCGTGCCCCTCTGGATTGGACGGATAAAGGAACACAAGCTCGAGGTACCTGGGCATACAGACAATTCATATGTAGCCTTCGATGAATTCCGTCTTATGAATGGCCGCAATAATTAAAAATGTTACACCTATGGAGGATGATCTTCGATTCCTCTTGGCTATAACTGCAATATATAGGATCTTCTGCGGGAATCGTAATCCTTGGACGGCCGGCTACAGGTCTCCAAGCAGCCATTCGGCTGGTTTGGAATTGTTTCCATAATCCTGAGATGACGGAATGATGAACGCCGAAGAAAAGAGCAACGTCTGTGACAGACTGTACTGCTCAATGCATGTGATAGCCCGACAGCTGTCAGAATCTTCCATTTGTCTTCTGGAAGTCACAGAAACACGTCTAGTTTGAAAAAAAAAATGTAGGAATGTTTTAAACACATTTCATCAGCACTTACATGCAACTCCTGTAACCCTTCACAATGGTGGCTGCCTGTTTTGCATATTTCTCGAAGCGAAACCGCGATTGACTGTAACCTAACATAATTGCATTCTTCCTTCTATCATTGCAGCTAATTTCAGCGTCTTTAATTCAGATTGGTTTACGGAAATTAGCATTTTCCTCTCCGGGCTTAGTTTTTGGAAGTGAGTGTATTTGAAGTTTTAAGTAGTAGTCCTTGAAGTTATGTTTTGTTCTCTTTTAGGGGATGTTATGGAAGGTAATAGGAGTTTGTGCAGGCCCGGTTTCACTCACGGTAACGCTAACGTTAAATGACATTGGACAATTAAGCGCATGCGCACGCATAAAATGCGAAACATGATTGGTCAAAATACTCCGTATAGCGGATAGCGTTAGCGTTAGCGTAGGAAGAAACGTTATGCACAAACTCCCTAATGTCGATTTTCATAAGGACTTCCGTGACCAACAACCGCCCAATACATTAGCACATCGCGAATGGGAAAAAAAAAGACTAGAAACAAATCTGTGAAACACCCACTCAGCAAAAAGTTCGATAAAGATCGTTTTCTAGTTCAAATAATTTATTTTCTTTCTTCTTTCCTTTAACGTAGGATTACGTTTCTCCATAACGGTCCTTATGTAAAGATTTTTTTTTTTTCAGTAAGTAATAAGGTTACTTCAAAGCAAGTTTCCGCGCTATTCACTCAGGAATCTTACAACATGCGAACACATGATAAATATTATAAAAAACCAGGGTGCGAACTGAACATTTTCTCAGGGGGCGACATTTGAAAGAAAACATTCTCCAGGGGGGGGGGGGAAACTTGAAAAGGAAAAGGAGACAAGATGCAAATGCTCCTCTCACATGATATTTCTTGACAAATGCAGTCGCCCACACGTGTGGGAATTGACTTATATTCAAACAAAAGAGGTAGATTGCTTGTTCTATGGAATCACAGATACACAAGCTACATTCAATTTACCTGTATTGGAAGCCACCCTTGAGGGTTTTTAGCTTAGAAAAGAGACGAAATTTTAAGTCAGTCGCCTTAGAGTATAGTAACAAACGATAACATACAAATTTCATTTTGACTTCAATCCCAAATCTTCACTCAACCAGTTTAACATTTCTTCAGCAGGGGATAAATAGTATCCCTGGCAGGGATCAATTAATATTTCTCTAGCCAGGGATATTCCATTCTTCAGCCGGGGACGATCCCCGGCATCCCCCCCGTCAATTCGCACCCTGCAAAAAACTAGAAGAATTCATAGGGATGTCAGTCGCTGATTCAAATTTCGAAATTCCAATTATTTTAGAAGATATTAAAAATAAAACGCATCATCGTTACCATGCTTGCCGATTTTTGGCCCAACAAAATGATTTAAGATATTAACTCCGAGAATATGAACAGAAAAAAAAAACTTCTTTTTGAATAATCTTGAATTAATGATTTTCAATCAAAATATCATCTGCATGTGGAAATAGAGAGATAATCAATTGTTTTAGGCAAAGGATTCATTACAACAAATATGGCCAAGTGGGTAAGGTACTGAACATTGGCAGATGGTTGAAATATCAGGGTTCTGGCCTATCGCACGGCTGTCGATCTAACGGTTTAGAGAGTTCTGTGTGGTTTTCTCCAGATACAGCATGGATACGCG
The DNA here is from genome assembly GCA_038373885.1 of Cheiracanthium punctorium. NCBI lineage: Eukaryota > Metazoa > Arthropoda > Arachnida > Araneae > Cheiracanthiidae > Cheiracanthium > Cheiracanthium punctorium. The sequence goes on along the minus strand of JAWZYV010008908.1, from coordinate 209,309 downwards.
TTAAAACCCCTTAGCAAATCCTCCACCTAAGGCACTGCTCTTTTTAACAGATACTTGTAGTGTGTTTCGCCTCAACAAAAGAACGTACAAAAATATATACCTAAATTTAGAGTTCAGTCGAAGAATAAAATTGCCACTTTCCTAAATTCAGCGATTTTACGTAGGTAGGTTGGTACGTAAACAATAAGTAATCTTACTTTAATAAAACCCGCTCTAGTTTCAACAGAAGAGACTACTTGAACTTCTTTTTCTTGTTTTCAACGTGGTTTTAAGTTTCAATATTACTCCGTTTGAAAACCAACTGGGCGAACTAAGAGAAGTATTTGGGATTTCTCCTTTTAAGGCAGTCACAAAAATGTGACATCATAAATTGAAAATTGCTTCAGATTGATAAACCCTCTAGAGAGGGCCGTGGTAGCCCAGTGGTTAAGGCGTTGGACTTGTAACCGGAAGGTTGTGGATTCGATACCGGCGTACCACTAAAGACCACCGTGTACATGCGGTGTACGTGCACGTTAAATCCGTGGGTCCGAAAGTCCTCTCGGCGGTCGCTAGCAGTTTCCGAGGCGTGCCTATATTCAGAAGTCACCCACCTTCTGATGAGGTTTAAAATTGTGGCGGGAAATTCCGGGAAGGACGTATATGTAGCTCTAAGCGACACAATCAGTGACGCGAGCTGTCCTCTCCTGGCAAACAAACAAACAAACCCTCTAAGAGATTTGGTAGCCCAGTGGTTAAGGCGTTGGACTCGTAACCGGAAGGTTGTGAGTTCGATACCGGCGTATCACTAAAGACTAACGTGTACATGCGGTGTACGTGCACGTTAAATCCGTGGTTCCGAAAGTCCTCTCGGCGGTCGCTAGCAGTTTCGGAGGGGTGCCGAAATTCGGGAGTCCGTCACCTTCTGATGAGGTTCCAAATTGTGGCGGGAAATTCCGGAAAGGACGTATATGTTGCTCTAAGCGACACATTCAGTGATGCGAGCTGTCCTCTCCTGGCAAACAAACAAACCCTCTCGAGAAATTTACGTCACATGAAAGTAAATTTGCAATTTGTGTGATTCTAAATGGTCCCTCTAGATTATCGCTTGACATTTCTCACGAGATTAAAATAAATAAATATGAAGAAAAATAAATATAAATGAGAATAAAATTTCTTGTGAACCATGGAGAATTTAAATATTTAAATTGAGCATTCCGCATGAATTCTTTTAATATTTATACATATATTTAAATTGTTTTGGTTATGTAATGGCTTGGAAAATATGATTAAAGCATAATATACCGTGTTAATAAACACTTCGACGGAAAGACTACTTGAACGTTAAAAAAATAATAATAGTAATAATTTATTAAATAATAACGTAAAAAGCAGATTTATAAACGCATTAATTTTGTTCTGGCACTTCATTGAAAACATTTAAGTAAAAATTTTGATGAACAAACAGTAAAAATATCACAGCTTTTAGCTGGCATCAAGTCTAGACAGCCATCCACTAAATGGCTTTCATTACAAGTGATAGTAGAGTAAATGAAGGTAGATTAATCATATCAAATAACGTGAAGCATTAAAAAAAATGAAGCATTAAAAAAAAGAAAGAAAAACGGGGATAATGAAAAAGAGAGAGAAATATTGAAATTTTTCTTTGAGCGGGTTAAAAAATTGAAAATTTTGCAGTGGAACAAAATTAAGGGTGATGCATTATGACTAACGTATACATATGAAACTCTTATTAACTCAAATGATTTATGTATGCCATACAAAATCCAATAATGGAAACAGGAAGTGTACAGCGTTAAAATGCGAACATCTGGATAAACAAATGCTCGCTTTGTAAATTAAAAAGTTGTCAAAATATTTGATATATTAAGTTTCATATGTTGGAGCAACCCTGTTTTATTTTTTGGGATGTTAACGAAAATATTTACGCTTATGTTTTGATATCGTATCTAGTGACCGTAATTAGTTACTTTTATGAATGTATTTTGTATATTCAATATTGGGTTATCAGTTTTTACAAATATTGAGTCTACATTACCAGCCATTATAATTGTGAAGACATTTTTAAAATGGTACCCCAGTAGTGGTATTCGCTCTTACGATAGAATTGAAATGCTGAAATTTTACACATATTGATACAATAAACCACATCGTGAGAGTAGAATATAGAAGTACTGGCTGCCATTACTTCACCAATAATAGCTACATCTTGAAGGAAATATTGGTTCCCAATATCGCACAAATATTTACCTGATTTTGGATGTATCACGTCTAAATACTACTAGTAACGTAAATAAATTATAAATACAGAGAGAAAATGTAGTTACCTTTCCACTGTATACTTCTCTGGTTCCTGAAAAAGAGTTAAATGAAATTATTTTTAGTTAATTATTATAAACTAGAAGTCAATGTCCGTTGTGGAGGCAATTACAACGGGCGCAAGAAAAAACATTTGACGGAAATACGTCTACACTCAATATAGCTCATCTACGTCCACCTAAAATAAATAAGTTCATATTCGATTTTTATTATATACCCAAATCAAATTTCATTCTCTTCTGGAAACGTGCTGAAACTTTTGGCATTCGAAAGATTTTGTTTTGTCTACACAGCCATTCTTATATCCATGCAGATGATTTATTTGTGAAAAAAAATTAAACTATGTAATCTGGAAAAACTATTTTAAAGGAATTGGAATCACAATTTCCTTTCGAAGCCTGATGACGGTGACGAATATGACGTCATATCAATTGCAACAGCTCGTCTTGTCACGCAAATGATTTACTTTTTTCATTCTCGGAAATAAAAGAGAGCTGAAAATAGCAAAAATCGCTTAAAAATTAGGGAACCGGTGGATTTTCAGATTTTTAAAGTCGCAAAGATTGTTTTTTTTTAAATATTTTTATACGTAATTATGAAAAATTTCAAGCGGATCGTATAAACAGTGCAGATGTTATTGTTCTGTTTCTACTTTTTAATCTTTTTGAACTTTTTGATCTACTTGGAGTAATGTCGGTAAAATATTTATATTGAAGTGGTTGCCCGGAATGGTTACAGAGTGTGTCAGAGATCAGCGTAACTATATAGGAGGATTTTTGTGTGCATGATTGGGATAAATATTTCGGATATTTTGCGGGCCAAAGAATACCCTCTTCTTCAAAAAAAAGAAAAAAAAATCTAAAATTCTTCCAGATTTTATTTACACACTCGGCTGGAAGAATTTCAGATTTTTTAAAAAATCTATTCAATCAATTCTGCCATATAGAGGAAAATGATAACTGTAAGTGCTCATATAGACCCCCCCTGTTCGCATAATTTTGTTGATGAAAATTGCATCTATTGTTATTCGGTCCCTAGTGGTGAAATGTGTTTGATTAGTTGCGTATTGGAAAGTCTAAAGTACCCATTTCAGTTATGAAATTGGGTCCTTCATCGGAATTTAATTCTATGTTAAAATCTTCTACTAAAACAGTATTACAATCATCCTCTTTCAGCAATGTTTCGAATACAGCGTCTAATTTATCTTCATAAGAAATTCGAGGACTAGCGTAACTGCAAATCTCATATCTTCAATATAAACAATGATCATTTGAACACCATTGATCAGACTCGTGTAGGCACGGGTAAAATGTTTCATATTATTTTTATAAAGTGATTTTTATAAAGTTTTCCTCTATAAAAATCATAACTCCAGATGGCTTTCTGTTTTGGAAACCAATGTCTATCCGTTCGACCAAAATATTCCGTTAGCAATATAAAATCACTCTGACCGTCACTCACACCGACGTAAATCACTCACACCGACGAGCCGCGTAGACAATATCCCGTGCTTGAAAGAAATAGCACCCGAGTGCTAAAAAACAATCAACAACGTACGTCCTGTGTAGCCCTCACATTACCGTCTACAAAAAGGAAATCCGAGCCTGCAGCACTTCGGAAAAACAACCGATAGGCTTCAAGGACCTGGTTCCTAGAGTTCTGTGAGATGACACAATCCTCATTAAAGACGTGGAGTGGTGTGCGACTGCCCAACATAATGTGGTCCCAGCCAGACAATAATTATCCTGCCTCCAAATTGGTCGATTTTCCTTCTATGCTCTTTCCAGATGAAGACTCAGGGAATCACTGAGTGCCGAACCTCGGCTCATAAGTGAAAAGAACACGCCTCCATTCTTGGTGTGTCCAAGACTGATGTGTTCGACAAATGATTTTTCCTAATCGATGAGCCCAGAGTAACGCACTCATCAGTGGACGCGGAACATGAAGGGCCTTTTTCTGGTAGAGGCTGTATACAGTTGCCTAGAAATTCTTTTTCTAAACACATCACTAAGGTATTATTAGAGTTCTGTAGCCGTTATTTGCCGATGCCGTCGTGCACTTTGCCAAGTAAAGGAAAGATCTTATAACAAGGAAAGATCTTATAAGGTCTCATCTCTCTTAGGCTGCCTTATCCTGGTGATTGACCACCACTTTTTTGAAAAGGATTTCAGAACCTGGATACTACTTCCTGCTCTACTTGTAATTATCGAGATATCTCCGTTTGAGACTGCCCAGTTTCAAGCCTGCCAATGGCTATCAGTCTCATTGAATAATCCAAGAAATTATAGAAAATATTTTTTAATTTTCAATAAAAGGTTTCGGGGTTACTACAAAACGCTCTGAGGACAAATTAGTTATCCCGAAACCTTCAGTTTGAACCTTCAGAGAAACCTTCAGTTTGAAAGCATTTATAGAGAGTTCATTCTCACTACACAAACTTGGGGTTTTTAACGCAATATGCATGGCACTGTAGGTAATAATCTCAGATACTTAAACGGTCGAATTACCCGATGTACTACAACACAATTGCTAAATACCATTTTCGCTACTCCTTCCTCAAAATATATAAATTACAAATTATATCAATATTACGAATGGCAGTTTTGAATGATAACGTGTTTGTGACCTTAATTTTAGGCATCTCCTCATACATATTGTGAACGTTAAGTAAATTTGTATGAATTATTCTTAAGGGATTGAATGATTGAAATAAAAACAAATAAAGAGAACATGTGTGGTTGATATGGAATGCTGAATCTCATAAAATCGTGCCGTAACATGTAAAGGCCCGATTCTGTACGACATAAAATATATCACCAGGAGGTTTAAACACATTTCATTTAAAGATTTATTACGATTATTTAGCTGTTTGATTTTTCAGGCCGAAGGACTGACCAGTATGGTCTTGCCGTCCATCTGTTTCACTTACATTTATTTTTATACGGACAGGTAAATTCAGAATGTACAAGGGCAATTCGAAAACAAAGTCTTTTATCTGTAATCTAAAGATACACTTTTTTCTTAGTAAAATATGCATTTTAGAGTGTTCTATCACATTCTAAAGTTTATAGTTACGGTTAAAGAGATTAAAAAGAAAAAAAGTGCATTTGAAAGGGATTGCAGGATTTATAATGTTAAGAGACAGGAAGACATAAATATGAGAAAAATATTTTCACCGACTTCAACTAGAGGAAGTTATTAATTTGTCGGAATCTTCTTTTTTATTTCTTGTATGCATGTTCAGAGATATTACTTTTTTCTGCCTAATATCTTCTGTATATGGCTAGAGATTGCAAAACCCTACTGTTTTACAATGGGAATAATTTTTTTATTATGGTGAAATAATTTGAAGTCGGTTCTCTTTGATTTACTTTAAAAAAAAACATACTTGTTAAATTTTAATTAATTAATTTTTGCAGATTATACTATGAAGATATGCATAAAATTTCAAGCTTAATTGGAAAAAAAATCGTACAGTAAAGAATTACAAAAAATATCAACATTGTACCTTTTAAAACTTCGGGAGCAACAAAAGCTGGTGTTCCAGCCGTGTCAGATAAAAAAGCATCAACACCTTCAAACTGGTTGCAAACACCAAAATCAGAAATCTGAAAATCGGATAAGTACTTTTAGGTGAAAACAGTCTGAAAAGAAACCATAAATACAGGACATGACTTTTAGTTTTTTTTTCTATATGAATAGCTATGCCACATTGGTGTTGGCAGCATTCTATTTTGCGGACAAATTTATGAATTTTAATCACTTAAATAGCTGGTCTTCTCTTATATAAAAATACGAAGAAAATCATTCTATATCTAGATAGTACTTGTTGAGCGTTTCAATAGCCCAATATAAATAAATGTGTCTCGTTATACCCTAAGACGATAAGAGTGATTATTCACTGTAAGAGTGACATGGCAGCCAATAATATCCAATTTCTATAAGAGTAAGTATTCAGTCTCCAGGGAATGAATACCTAAGTGGGCTACTCTTTTGAGTGTTGTTTGTTTAGAAGCAGCTTTTTAACAGTCGGTGTTTATTCATGCTTCTAAAAGTTAAATGCTTTGACTGCTATTCCACTCTTTAGGAGTTACTTATGATACAGTTATAATTTTTGAGTATTGAAAGATAAGCTTATATTGAGCCACTTGACAGTTCGTGAATAAATAGCTAAATATTTTGGCGTAAGATTCTTTTGAATGAGTTTTTTAACGCTTAAATTTATGCAGTCGATAAAGAGAATAACATATTTTGACTTCCAAGTGGGCACGCTTTCATTTTATTTATTTATTCATTTATTTATTACTGGTTTGCTTCATTTAACATCTTTATAATTTCATTGTCCAAAGCGTACACTTTTGAAAGATTGGTGGTCACGAAATAACTATTTTAACCTAGTTATTTGTGAAACAGGCACAGAAACAGAATTTAAAATTTTAATGATCGAGAATGAAATAAACAGATGAAGCAGTTCAAAGCCTTTTTTTAAGTAGGTAGGAACGGATGTTTGAATGGTGAAACTGACTGCAGAAGTACATGACCATCCGAAAACAATGCATTGAAGATGAAGGCGGCATTATATTTGTCAGTAATAATAATGCTTTAATTCTTTGTCCAAGATGTTTCCCTTGTAATGTTCTTCGAATGCACCACCGTGGCCGACAGCGATGTATTCTAGGGCCGAAGCTGGGAAAGCAACTTTAAACACAGGAAATGATCTCCACTGTTCGGTCTTTCAGACGATATCAGGTAACAAGTAAAATGGGGTTTTAACCCCTTTTGGACTGATGTTGCGTTTTCGCAACATAAAGTAAAGTGAAATTTTAAAGATTGGATATTTTAAAATTACTTGTAAACTGACATTCGTTTTAAACACGATATTGTGTTTTATAAAATGTCAAATTGTCCTTTAATTTAATATTATCTACATATTTGCGTTATTAACATATGTACATGCTCTTTGTGTTTGTAAACAAACAAAAACGATTCAAAACTTAGCGAAAAATCCGACTTTAAGGATAATATTCTTTGAAAATATATGTCTGAAAAGCTGTTTAGAGAGTAAAATAGAATTTTGATCTGGAAGTATATCATGGTAAAAAATATAACTAATAAATATTTTACGTTTATTATTTAAATAAACGTTAAATTTTTGAAAATACTATTACTGCCTTATTTATTCATTAGTGGGTTTTAAAAGTAATTATTAATGATATCAATGACTGATTATAAGTAATTGGTAATGACTTTGTCATTACCATTTTTCAAAGTCCTTATCAATGACTTTGAAGAATGGAAATTGCATGCGGTCCTTAATGGGTTAAGGTAGAGATCAAACGCTACAAACTTTCTGAACTTACTCTTGGATGAAAACGACTTTGTATTTTTTACCCTTTTCCAAGACGTTTAGAGGGCTATAGACAAGTTTGGCTGATTTCCTCTCCAGCTAACAAATTCATTAAAAGTAGTTAATCATACAATATTTGAAATAAATTAAACGAAAAGAAAAACATCTCTTGCTTTTATTACGCACTATGAAAAATGACAGAGAACTACAAAATATCATATTCTCTTTTCGTTTGATTTTAATACTAAAAGATAAATACCAGTTGGATTGGCAGAGTCTCCCACGTATCAAATAAAACCACAAAGTAAACATGAAATATAATTGATATATGAATGCAATCTGGCGTGAGTGTTTTTGTTACACTTCAACCCGAAATGAAACCAAGAAACATAAACGAACCAGTATTCGGTCATCATCGCTGAGCAAGAGGTTGGACGGCTTAATATCTCTGTGCACTATTTTCTGATAATGGACTGAAAAAGAGAACAGAGAAAGGAGAATAAAGAAACAGTGTTGCTAAATCTCCTTTATGCGCTTGACAGCATTAAGGATTATGAAAAATGTACGAAGAATAAACGATGAGGATTTTTTATTGTGAAGAAAAAGTTTAATATTACATGCGATGCACTTACGATATTCTATTCCCATGACGATATCTCTGAAGTATTGCCAGGCTTTCATCTCAGGTAGAGGATTATTGGTAGGCACGTTTATGACAGGGCTGTACAAAAAATATATATACATGTTAAAAAATCTAGCTTAAATGGAAAATGAAATGTGAATTTTAATAAATTTTAAATGGCATGCGAAAAGTGGATTATCAATTTAAAGTTGTGGGTTAAAAAGAATGATATTTTTGCTAGAGCAGAAAATAATGAAAAACCATTGGAGGATTAAAAAGTTTTAGGATAATCGCCAGAAATTGTACTACACACCATAATAAACCACAAACATTTATGACATTTCCAGAAAAAATCGTAACTAGGCAAGCCCGTAGCCAGGGGTAGGGGGAGCATAGGGGGTTTTGTACTCCCAGGAATTTTAGTCAGTGGATTAGTAGTTTTTTATATGCGTTGATTCTGTAAATTAGTTAAAGGTGAAAAAATTTTAGCGCTGCCTATTCCCTCCAGAATTTTTTCCTCCTATCTACGGCTTTGTAACTAAATAATATTTTGATGACCGTGTGTTGTGTTGCGTTTCATAAAATGTTGTAAAAGGAATGAAATTTAGTTTGATAAAATTTAAACGAATACTTTTGTAATTTTTACTACTGTATTATAAGACGGCATTTAATGCTTAAGTACCACCTCTTACTATACGATATTAACTTTCGAATTTAAAATTACAGAAGAGCTACAACGAAGCCCCCATTAACAAATTTCTTCCTTTAATCGGAAAGCGGCCGTAACACTTTAATACCATTAAAAATATTCTTCATAGAACGAAATAGCTGTATCTCGACTACGAATTTTTTCAGACTTACCTCTTCGATTTTGTATCGAACGAGACAGATGACATTGATTCCGAGAATGAAGATAGTATAATCTTAGCCGATTTTAAAGAAGAATAGAAAACAGTGTAAGAGAATGAAAGAAGAAAAAGATTATCTAAATTTCACCTACTTTTCAGAAACTGATGAATAACTGTAATTACTTCATATCCTACCGATGAAAAAATTTCGGAGAGTGAAATTTACAAAAATGAAGGGATGAAAAGGGACAGTGATTCCGAAAATGTTAACGTATCACAGCCGAAACCTCGGAATGTAGAAATGCTGCAATCATTCTAAGCCATTAAAAGAGGTTTACAAAAGGAAGAATAAGTGCCCATCTAGATTTTCAGGGCAATTTTGAAATGCGAAAATTTTTATGAAAATCCAACATCTCGGAATGCAAAGCAATATAAAAGAAACAGGATTTTTCAAGTAAAACAAATCTGAGTATTATGAAATTATTGCATTCTCATAACTGGTGGATTGTCCTCACTGTTGAGCATTTACTTTATACAACGAACAAATAATTTTTAAGAAGTTCATTCTATATAGTAATTTACCTTTTAATTGAAAGTCATAATCAAATACTTTTGAATTTCTCCAATTTTCTAAATAGTGTAAAATATTTACTGAAATAACTACAAAAATCTGTAATTTCCATGATACGAAACTTTCTCTATAGCGAATTTTTCATCTGAAACCAAGCGAGTTCGTTATTGAGAGATTCTACAACGATTTTATTTATAAGTTACACTTACAATTCAATCATATGTTCCCATATTCTTTTTACTTTTAAAATCTATACTTTCCTCAATTCATACCCGAAATACGTCCGGATGCCTAAATGTTAGTATCCTTTTCGCGTAACGAAATAAGATACCTTTTAAATAAACAGTAGAATAGAATCGAATTCGTAAATAGTGGAGGTGAAGACGCATATTTTGTATGTTTCTGGAAAAGGCAATGGGGTGCTGTAACCGATTGTAGTATTTTAAACTGAAAAAATATTCTTATTCTGTTTTCTATAAACTAATTAGATTTTGCATATATTAATAGGCTGATTAAAATTAACTGAAAAAATTCGTCAAAGTAACCCCACGTGAAAATTTTATTCACTGCAAGTTTATATATATATTAATGACTATGTCATTTTATCTCTCACCCCCTTTATTGAAAATTGTCCGAAAAATGTGTCCCCCAAAAGCGACATAAAAATGCGACATAATTTTACATATATTTAAATACTATTAGTTCAGAACAGCTTTAATCTATTGTTACAATATTTCGCAAGCTGTAGATTATGCATCACATGTATTTTTTACATATATTTAAATACTATTAGTTCACAAGAGCTTTAATCTATTGCTACAATATTTCGTAAGCTGTAGAATAGGCATCACATGCATTTTTCTATAAATAGGTTATAATCATAAAATTTTGAACATAGGGTTACCAGGCGAAGTACACGAAAGATGAGAGATAAAATTACATAGTCAATTAATATCGTTTTAATATGACTGTTCGAGCCTCGTAAGGGGAGACCCCCCCTGACCCCCCCTAATTTTTTAGTTTCATTATTGCTATATTAAAACGATATTAATTGACTATGTCATTTTATCTCTCATCTTTCGCGTATTTCGCCTGGTAACCCTATGTTGAAATTTTTATGATTGTAACCTATTTATAGAAAAATACATGTGACGCTTATTCTACAGCTTACGAAATATTGTAACAATAGATTAAAACTGTTTTGAACTAATAGTATTTAAATATATGTAAAATTATGTCGCTTTTTTGGGACAATTTTCAATAAAGGGGGTAAGAGATAAAATTACATAGTCATTAATATAGGGGAAGGTGGCCTAAAATAATCCCCTTAAGGGGACTCTTGCATAAAATGGCATATGTTAAATGAAACTTTGGCCGTTTGCCACACTATATTTTGCATCAAAAACATATTTTAGGAATATTTTAAACCTAACTTGAGTAACGAAAAATATAGTATTTTGAAAAAGCGTCCAAATGATCATTTTACCCTCACCTCAAGAGCAAAATGATCCTTCATTTGAAAATAACTGTAAATTGTTTTTTATAGGCAAAATAAAAGATGTAAAAGTAATTATGACTATACATAATGAAATAAAATGAGTTTTGCAATCCTCTATTATGGATAATTTATTTTATGAAGCCGCCCAGGTGGTGTAGTAGCATAAGAACCATTCTATCACGCCTTTTTCCGGGTTCGAATTAGGCTTGGGCATGGATGTTAACGTGCCGTCCCTTCATTGGGGTAATGGTGGCCGCCCAATAGGTGCCCCCATAATTAAATGGCCACAAAATTCGGGCCTTGGTAGTGGCAAAATGCTTGATGAGCAACAGTGCGCTGCCATTGAAAAAAATATATTTTATGCAAATTTTAAAGTAAAAATGGGTCACAAACGATAAAATGGATATTTTAAAATTATAACTAAAAAATTATAGCCTACAATAAAAGAAGAAATAAATTAAATTATGTAATGGAGAGTCACGCATTTTGAGAATGTCTGAAGGGCCGGCATAATTGGTAGGACCCGGTACTGAGTTTTCCCAGTCCATAGATCATTTTATCCGGCAAATATGGCTGCCCACTTTAGGTCATATTACTCGAACACACCGAGAAACATAACAAACTAAACAAGCTTAATTCACATCTAAAAACATATTTTGTTCAGTAAAACAAGTCATTTTTCTGTACATTAAAGACTGTACTTCTAAGTAAATAAGAGAGTTGGTGATTACCTTATAAGAGGTATGATAAAACCCAGTTTTTTGAAGAATTCTGCTCACCGAACGCTTAAATACCGCCATTGTTTCTTCTTGACTTGGCAAAACTAGTTTATTTGTTATTTGGTATGTATGTATGTATGTATATATGTATATATATATATATATATATATATATATATATATATATATATATATATATATATATATATATACAGTGCGGATCCAGGAATTTTTTTTTGGGAGGGACTAAATTAAAAAAGAAAAAGCTTACTTCGCCCAGTTAAAATGTACTATAAATCGAAATTTTAGTCTAAACCAATGTACATGCTTTGGGGAGGGGCTAAGTTATAAATAAAATATGATCATTTTAACTATTTAAAGTGTATAATAAGGCAGAATGTTACACTTTAGCAATATCTTTTTTTTGGGGGGGGTGAAGCTCCCCAGCCCCTCCCCTGTATCGCTACAGTGAATCAGTGAATATATATATATATATATATATATATATATATATATAGTGTAAACGCAATAACTCATTTTAAATAAGGAATTACTAAAAATAAAATATTGCATTTTAGTAGTGAAATTGTACCCCCTTTCCTGTGCTTTACATTCATTTTTGATTAACTTAATTATCTACATTCTCTCCCATTTGTTCTTTGCTTTCTTTCTCTTTAAACAACTAAATCCCTTTCTCGGGGGGAAAATAATGGTTTTTCCTTCGTTAAATAACTGCATTAAAAACTTCCACCATACGCATTCTGGTCGGCTATTGTTATTGTCTGTTTAAAAATAAAATCAGTCTGTTTCAAAATCTTATTTTGACTTATATAAAATAAATAACATATTTTTCTGTACATGCGATAATTCTTTGTTTTTTCCAACAAAGTCCATGCATTTTGCTCTGACCAATTTAAACTGATCTTTTCAAAATTTAATTTTCCAAGACTAGTGCTTGGACAGTATTTCTTTATCTTTTTTTCATTACTCTGCTTTTCTTATAACTGAATTAATTTAAAAATTAATTTATCTTTCACAGACTACTTTGGAGTAATAGTATACTTTCAATCATTTTTTGACAAAACCTGAAGAGACCTTCAAATAAAAAAAAACCCTGTTAAAACTTTTTTTATGCACTGCATTCTGGTCGCCTGGTGTATTGGGCTTGCAAAGCTGGCAGTATTTCAGAACTTTTCATAAATCTGTTATTATGAAGAGCTCCTGAATCATTCTCTGAACAGTGAAAAAATATTTTCCAAGATTACAGCGCAAAGTGTGGGTAAACGTAACGCCAACACGTTGTGACGTAAAGACTGTGTCAATTTGTTGTATAAAGTTCTCCGTGGTCGGCTTACCAACGTCATTACGTCATTTAGTGAATTTACAACACACAGTTCTGTACTAGAAAGCTGCAGCACTTGTGCTGTATTATTTTACAGCAATATGTGTTGTAAAATTACAGATACTTCTTAGAGGAGACGTCTACGAAATAGCGATTTCAATTAAAGTTCCAAATTTATTCGTGTTCAGTTATCGTTAGAGGTACGGAATTTTCGTAAATAAAATACCGAAATTCCGCTGGAAAATAAATGAAAATTTGAAATTTCGCTAAAATTCGCATAAACTACATATAATTTTTTATACACTTAAAATTTGTATTCAATGTTAAGTAAAAGCTACATTGTTGTAATTTTAACATTTGACTGTTTTAGAGTTGTTCTTCTGTCCGTAAAGACGATAATTACTAAAAAAAAACGCTCTGCGTGTACGCTATTAGTTTGGCTCCAAATGCTCTGTAAAGCTTCTTCAGCAAAGAATGATGAAGGTCATTTATTATGTCCTTAACATTCGGATCTTCATTCCTGTTTATTCATTGAAACAATTAGTGATGAAAGTGGGTGTACCCGTTGAGTTCATTTTGAGGAATTGAGGTCATATTTGCAGCCACAGATAGGCAAAATAATTGACCAATGGAAAAATAAGCTTCATCCATAGCCTTTAATTTCATGTGCAAAGAAAGTTTATTGAAAATTTCTTGCACTGTGTTTAGATCCAAATCTCTTGATTTTGTTGTCCAAGAGTTGCTCTCAAGCCTTCTAATTTGTTTCACAAATTTTGAGCAAATGGTTAACTTGAATTTTCTAATTACTTAATTAATCTCATTCATTTCTGGCAGAGCTCAGATATCAAGCTTATTTGATTCTTGAGTACACATTTGAAAAATTCTTTAATGTAATTTCCTGTCTTAACAAAACACAACAAAAAATTATACATTTTGCACTTATTCACAAAAATAAGAAAATTTTTCATTAATTCGCGACTATTTACAAATTGCTTATATTTCGCATCTATTCGCAATTATAAGAAAATTTTGCATAAATTCACATCGATTTCGTAAAAACGAAAATCCCGTACCTTTAGTGATCGTTCACTGTCGCTGTCTTTCTAGGTTGCTAGAGCCTTTGGTATAAGAAGTCCATGCTGTTGCATGGACGTAAGGTCCCTGATGCGAAGGTGTACCTTTTAGAATTTTTTCTGCTGGAGAAGCTAGGAATTTTATGTTAAGCTACCGTTGAAAGGGACGAAGGAGTTCTACGTCCTGTTATTTTCACTATACTCTCCCTTTACATTGGCATTTACGAAAGTTGTCCGGAAAATAATGATGATATAATAAATTATTGTCCATGCAATAAGTTTATGATCTTTTGGTTGTTTGTACATTTTGATGTCCGTATCAGTTCACGTATGGTACAAACTGTAAAGTTTCAGAAACTTTACTAGTCATTATTTGCTCTAATGGATAAAATCGAACACGATGATCCATTCGATGATTCCTTCCTGATCAAATCCTGATCAGTCCACCTATTATCAAATCTAAAATGTTTGTGTCACTAGAGAAAATTGCTGAGTTCATTCGATACTTCAAGAGCACGAAACAATTCATTTAAAACAATAGACGATGATTGGACTGATCTGTAGAATATCCTCTACCCAACATTACATAAATTGACAAAAAGTTATCAAGAGTTTTATTAAAAAATAAAAGATCACAGTAGCAAAATTGTTTGGAAATATTATAACAACTTCCATTAAGCCTGTCATGATGATATTATTAATACAATAGAGTTACACTTAAATTATTTAAGTGCCTTACCGGAAGACAATGTTTAGGAATCGTATATTTATATCATTTTAAATATCTTTATAATACTAAATGTATTTCTTAAAAAAATAGCTAATTTATTACAGAAAAAATGCGAACTGCGAACGACATCTTTATACAAGACAAAGATGCTTTTCTGATAAAATAAATGTAAAATGAAGGCAATTTATTATAAAACAGAAGGTATGCACATCTTACAAAAAAGTTGAACTGCGAAAAAAAAAAAACAATAAAAAACATTAATTAAAAGAGAAGAAATATTTTTGTCTATAAGAACTGTAGCCATTTTTTAAATTTTTATTCAGGATGTACTCTTGTTTTGGAAATTTATAACATATTAATTATTTTCAATATGAATACATGCAAAACTACTCACCCCCTTTGAACAAGCTCAAAAACTGTAAAAGAGAATAAATAAGTAAATAAATAAATAAATACACAGAAATGCAAAATTTATTAATTAAATTACTCAAAAAAGAACGAATTGTAAGTACTTTAAGAATAATTCACCAAGAAAAGGACATACATTATAAATTACAGTTTTCACAGAAACAATATTGAGAAACGTTTACATTTTTAAAAGACAGCGCATCTTCGGTTAGGTGAGGGATAATTAATCGAGAAATCTATTAAACGTAATTTAAATCTAGAAGAGTCAATATTGTACTTTCCAAAATTGATGTTCAAAGGTCACTTGATTGTGTCTAATGCAGTAAAATATACAATTCGGACAAAATTTTTGAAAAGAAAAAGAACGGCTAGGCATACGAACTACTGAATTCAGTATGGCGGGTAGACAGTAAGGAATAATATAATTAATTGCTTTGAACCGATGGTGACTGCATATCAAAGAGAAAATTTATTTCCCCGTTTTAAGCAACTCATCCCCATTAGCTTGATTCTTTTGAAATCTCGAAATAAATAAGTAATATTATGTTAATTTAAGCGTACACAGAAACGTTGCAGCTGTTCTAGTAAAGATCTTATTTTCACATTAAGGAGTGCCTAGTATATAATTGTGCAGATTATCTAGGTAATTTGCAGATTACTTATGTAATTCGAGAAATGAAGCAATTGCCGGCACTTAAACGGATTACCCATAGTCAATCTGCACTTTACTGGTAACTTAATAAAGTATTGTATTAAGTAGATTTTAAGAACTCTAGGTAAAGGTTTAAGGGGCTCCCCATGAGGTGCTGAATCTGGTTCTGATAAAATACGTATACCTACAACTTCAAAATGTTTTAATGAGTTAAATAATTCATGGTACAATACTTTCTATAAGCAAATTAAATTTTTGAAAAAAAAATGTAAATTTAACATGCTGTATTAGCTTTTAGCTCATCTGGTTACATTTGATAAAAGTTTGTGCTTACATGCAACAACAACAACAACAAAAAAAAGCGATTCTACTAAGTCATTCTACTGTTCTAGTCAGAAACTAAATTTCACTAAAATATTTTAGTGCAAGTTTATAAAAAATTCCTACAAATGAAATATTTCAGAAATTAAATTTGTAGAAGGATCACACAAATTGAAACTTTTTAAATATTTTAATTTAGTGCGTATATCAAAGTGCAAAATACTTAAATATGTGTTCACAACTATTTCAGTCATGGTAAATTTTATCAGATCTATCTTGAAACTTTAGTAATGTTTCTGAATAATAAAAGAAAATAAGTAAGATGGAAGTCTTAAGAAAATAAAAGAATGTAATGTTAGCTAACTGCTCAATAAAACATTGAAGAGAAAATCGCCAAATTTTGAAACTAAATAAATCCGTCGATTTATTTATTTTTATTTATTTATTGGCCAAAGATGCTTTGTCTTACGTAAGATTTTCTTTTTGTATGCGCAAACTATTATTAAACATTACAAAAAAACTTTTAGAATTATAAGATTTTAGAATTATAAGTCAAACGTGATTAGATAAAAGTTCTATTGACATGGATTACTTATTTCATTTAAAACATTTTTGCTTTATGAAATATATGTCTAATAGGCCATTTGTTAAGAAAACAAATCCTATATAAGTTAAGACTTATTTTACATACACCCTGTATATTTATTATTCAATTCTTAGTGTTTACTGCAATGAAGGTATGCAGAATTATTTTTATTGTACTCATGATTTATATAATTATTAGATATATTATATTATATTATAATTATTAGATTTAATTTGTCGCTACATGTATATTTTAATGCAAAAATATTCTGTAAATTCAAACATATGTTACAAGCAAAATCATTTCGACAGGAGATGAAAAAAACTCTGTGAATTTCATATTCAAATTTTCGTTGAAACGTTTTCTAGATTTTGTTATCTAGCGAGAACCTTCTAAACAAATTTACATCTCTTAGTTTTGAATTCTCAATGAGAAAAACAGAAACAGAAAAATTTTCTATTTCCTCTGCGTAAATAAACAATTTAAATTCTGGGACTTTTTTGTTCTTTTTAACAATTCCAAAATAGATTGTCACAAATTAAAATGTTTACGGACAAGTATTTTGTTTACTTCAACATAAAATAAGAAATATTGGAGCAAATAAATATATTTACTCACATGAATGAGGAAGCTCGGAAGTTAATTCAGAGTGGCGAAACACTGTCGACACAATACAAAACTCGCGCACTTGCAAGTGTCATATAACGAAATGTGTTTTATTTATTTATTACTGAAAATTAAAAAAATAATTAAATTAGTGACGTTCATTCTATTTACGTTTGAGTTGAAAAATGCATTTTTTAATTCTGCTACACTGGCTCCAAAAGTTAAGGAACATATTTTTCGAAGCACAATTCAAAAAAAAATGACACAAACAATAAAATTTGTAGTTTATAGAAATGATAAAAATGAAATCTATGCAAATTTATGCAAAAAACTATAGCTACCACAAATTTTTTATAGAAAAGAGCAGGCATATATGAGTAAGCGAAAAATATGCAAATATCAGGCATTCGTAATAACGGATGCAACTTTTGTTGATTTATAGCTATTGGTAGCAGATTCGTTGACAATAGGCAGTAGGGTCCCGCAATGTCTGAGATAAGCCGTTTGCAATATTTTTTAAGGTGGCGAGCGGTCGGATGGATGGAAATGGGGTTGTCACAGGCTGATGCTGCAAGGCGTCTTAAGGCCACTGTCCACATCGAGCGGTTCCCGCCAGCCGCTACCAGTAGGGTGACAGTAAAGGAACAGTTTAATGGCCAATTCTACATTGTAAGCAATATTTACCCACCGCAGAGAAAGAGGGACATACTCCGGGATTAAACCGACAAGGGTTAATTGGGGACCGTGAATAATATTGCAATTTCATACCTCCCCCATCTGTTGTTTGCCGCCAGGAGACGGTGGAGGGCGGTCCACCGTCTCCCGGCAGAAAACGAGGCCAAATATCCCCATTCAAATACATTGTACGGCGGTAACCACTCGATGTGGACAGTGACCTTTAATGTGTCTCGCAATGTGGTAAACAGAAGCTTCTGTGTCTAGAAGACATGTTCCAGGCCGACCACGGGCTACAACACCCGCTGAAGGCCATTTTATAGCTCTTACGGCCCGAAGGAGAAGAAGCACTTATGTATAACTTGTTGCAGACCACACTCTGTAGCATCAGAGATAAGAATATCCGCTACTACGGGGCGAAGGCGTCCTCACAATGGAGGTCTCTATGCAATGCGACCAATTGTGTGTGTCCCCCTCAATGGACGACAGAGAAGGGCCCGCTTATCTTGGGCAAGAGAACACATTTCCTGGATCAGACAGCGAGGGGCTTCTGTACTCTTTACAGACGAGTCCAAATTTACGATGGAGAGCGATTCAGGACGTCTGATGATCTGGATGGAAAAGCATCAGACGCCACCAATCCAACACTGTTGAAAGACACAGTTACCGGGGTGGTGGAATAATAGTTTATGCAGGAATCTCACTCGGTGGTCACACTGACTTGCATGTGTTCCAGGGAGGAACTCTGACTGGTGTGAGATATCGGGATGAGATCCTTGATCCATATGTCCACCCATATGCCGGTGCAATCGGCAACGATTTTATTCTGATGGATAATAAGCCACGACCTCATCGAGCAGTAGTTGTTGCGGGATACCTTGAGGGTCTTGGTTTAGAGCGAATGGAATGACCAGCTCAAACTGAATCCGACAGAGCATGTTTGGGACTACCTTGGTAGACAGTTTGCTGCTTTAAGTCTACCTCCAAGGTCTTTAGGAGAGGTGGAACAAAGCTTACTCCATGTCTGATCTTCGCTTCCCATTTCGGTAACGGACAACTTAATTGACAGCATGGAAAGTCAATGCATTCAAGCTAGGGGTGGGCAATCCCTTATTAAAACTCATTTTTGTTATGTTTCTGTAAAATTTTACCACATAAAACTGTGATATATTATTTTTTCCACGAATGGACTTTTTCAGCGAAATTGCTTCGTTTTGTTGTAAATCATTTTTTCGTTTCTCATGTAAACTTCTACGTTGCAGTCAATACATAACTGTTTTGCGCATCATCCAAATTTGGTGTTTCTACATTCATTCATTTGCAAATTAGGTGCAAAAAAACGGTTTTTCCTTAACTTTTTGGAGGATAAAGCATATCTCATGGAGTTAATTTATTTTACTGACAATCTGAGAACATCAAGAAAGATAAATCTTGTCAAACTCATCGACTGTAAATCACTTGCCAACACAATTGTATCACTTGATAGCGACGAATAATCAAAGCAAATGCAATTCACTAAAGCACTTCTTCAGCCGCCACTACTAATCTATGCAGCATTTCGAAATGACGCAACAAATACATTACACCTCTTTACCATACGTAACGGTTAAAAACATTGTTCCCGGGGTCACAGCCAATTTGGTAATTTGCCCCGGTTGTTGTTGAGCGGCAAAAAATAATACTGATAATCTTTTCAAGACATTTTCACTCGTAATTTGTTCAGGTTATTATTGATTGACAAAAAATTAATGCTGATAAAGTTTTTGAGAAGTTCTTACTAGAAAAAGTCCATTTTTGCTTCAAACAGTCCAGAATGGTTTCAATGAAGAACCGAATTGACTACATTAACAACCGGGTACAATCATTTAATCACTTCCGAGAGTTGCGCATAGATGCACCCAGTTTTGGTTAATATCGCGCATTGCATTCTGTATTGGTCAGGAACGTCCGCACCTTTGGAGTGTGTTTTCTCGATGACAAATGGCATGTAGTCGGATGACCGCACAGAAAAAAAAAATCTGTCAAATTTACAGAAAAAAACTGTCAGCCAGGGCGCAAGTTTATTTCTGTTTTTTTTTTTTTTTGCAGAAGTGTTCCGTAAATTTTACAGATTCTCAGTTTATTTTACTGAAATCTTCCGTATACTGAAAAAATACGGAAGACTTCTATAAAATATACGGAAATAAACTGGCGTCCTGGCTGACAGTTGTTTTCTGTCAGTTTAACAGACTTTTTTTTGCAGTGCGGGTTCGCAAGCTGGATTCTACCGTTACTGTTTTGTAAGATAAACTTTGTCATTACATGAAAGGATTTCTATGAATTTTTAAAAAAAATATGATAATAATATTGAAAAAAAAATTTCTCAAGCAAAAAACACGACTTCCATAAAAAAAGAAATAAAATAATTTGAAACTTCTGCTGCAGAAAAAAGGAATGTAGTCGGATGACCGGGTTCGCAAACTAGAATCTAACGTTACTGTTTTGTAGGATAAACTTTGTCATCACATGAAAGGATTTCTATGAATATTTTTAAAAATGTGATAGTAATGTTGAAAAAGTTTTGTCAAGTGAAAAGCACGACTTGTATAAAAAATAAATAAAATAATTTAAAACTTCTGCTGCAGAAAAAATTGCAACGTAAGTTGCCTACATGGCATATTTCTTTTGTATTTTATTTTCATGTTTAATTTATAAAAATAACTTTTAGTAGATTTGTTTTACTTTTTTACCCCAGCTTTGGCCCCGGTTGTCTCAGATAAGAACTTTTCGATTATGTTAAGCCTAATTATACGTTACCTGAGTGATAACCGACTCTGCCTCTTTCACTCTATTTCTATGATATGAACATAAGAAAATAGTATAAAAAACTATCAAAAGATCTGTAATATTTGATGGCCTTTTTATGAAAGCAGATCACAACATACTTTAGTAATCTTCTAAAATTTTAAATAAATACATTTTACAAGATTTATATTCATCTCATTTCATGAAAACCTATTTTTAAAAATGTAGGTCTTGCAATTTCGATATATATATATATTAATTTGCAGAAAATAAAAGAAAAACTTTTACGAACTATGCGTAAATTGCAATATTTCAATGGGAATCCAATATTGATTGGCTTGCGGTTGATACAAAAATTACATATACCTGGTTTGGATTCTCTAGTCTTTTCAATAGGGATCGACCGATACCATATTTTCGCCGATGACCGATACCGATACTTTACATATAAATTCATTTTCAGAAATAGCCGATACCGATACTTTTAAGATATGGTATCGGCCGATACCGATACTTAACCGATACCGATACTTTACATAATTTAATGTCATTTAAACCTACATCTGTATTCAGGGTAGTTTTTGTAACGAGAGTGTAGTTCTCATTAAAATGAATAACAGCATGATGAAATTTGATCCCAGTAGAAAGCATTAAAAAGAAAAAGCAGTCGATACATTGAAGTGTGAATTTACAGTAGTTCTAGTCTTACCTTTCTATTTAATCATGCCGAGGAATGGCCGAATTTATAAAAAGCTGAGCACTGGGAAGCGTCTTAATGTGCAGGTTCGGAATTCTTTCTCCTCGCGTGGCTGTCGATCTAGTGGTCTAGAGTTTTGGGCGATTTTCTCCAGATGTTACGTGAATATGCGTCAGATTCCCTTAAAAAGTCCTCTGTCCAAGCCCCCTCCTCCATAGGTAGATGCCCCTCATTTAGACTTGACAGAACACAAACACGGGGGGGTGTGGCAGTTAAAGGGATATATTAATAAGAGAATCCATTTCCATTTCCGACTGGTGCAAATATTTAAATCAATTTTTCTCAACCTCTATTTTGTCACCTAATTGTTGCTATGAGCCATGGGGGGGGGGGGTATGACCGACAAACGTCATTCGGTTCAAACCCTATCCCCGTTTGCATGCGCAGAAATACGATTCACTTCCGATAGCAGACTGCTACTTTCGGTTTCAAACAGGGACGTAGCCAGAAATTTTTCATGGGGGGGGGTTACGACTACTACAACTCATATATATGTATGCGTGTGTGTGATAATGTAGTGAAGAATATGCATTTTGTATGGGAAAAAATTCTCATGGGGGGGGATTTATGACCCCCCTAACCCCCCCCCCCCCCCCCCCGTGGCTACGCCCCTGGTTTCAAATATTTCCGACTGACTAATATTAAAATGTCTCTATCTGAGGTTCTATAAACTAAATAGAAACAAATTCCTCAAACATATTTCGAAGGCTGAAATATTACACTTTAACACACATATGGGCAACCGCCGGCCGCAGGCCAGATGTGGACCGCCACGGCTTTTGATCCGGCCCGCGGAACATTTGAAAACCCCTATAAATCATTCAATACACCATATAAATTCCAATTATACGGCGCCACTTCGCTAAAATCCGCAAGTTTGGCTCGCGACTTCGTTAACATCCTAAAGTTTGGCCCACAACTTTTCAAAGGTTGCCCATACCTGCTTTAACACTTTAAAAGTCGTCATCCCCTGAAATATCAAACGATGTCAAAGACCGTCTCCCCCAACAATTTTGATATCTATATCATACCCAAGCCGAATCAGATGTCCTTGCGCCAATTTTTTTAAATAAAAATTTAAAGCATGTTTCTTAAGCATGAAATCTATATCAAGAGGTAGACTTTCTCCAACGATATCGAAAGACTATATATACAGTAGAATCTCCCTATAACAAAGTCTCCTTACAACGAATTTCTACCTATAACGAAAATTTTCATGGAAACGTAACTTTAAGGCTTAAATAACACTTTAAACATTCTCCATATAACGAAGAGCTTATCTTCCCATAGCGAATATTTCACATTTACCTTTGATTTTTTTTGTTTGTTTTGAAGAAAATTTAAATTTTTGAACAGTCCACTTAGTGGAATAGTAACAGAAGATTAAAATGGAGGCCAGGAAAGTTAAACTGACTCCGATAATGAAGACACCTCACCAGCGTCCGATTATGACCAACAGGGGCACCGGGCATTGATAGATTTGGGGGCCCCCAATCTATGAAATTTGTTATATTTTTAAAATTGTGATATAAAAAAGAATATTTCAGAAAAAAAATTTAAAATTGGGGGCTCTTTCAAGTCGGGGGCCCTGGGCAAAGTCCCGATTTGCCCATATAATAGTAAGGCCCTGCGCTTCACGACCAAATCCACATCAAACTTTAATGCTTCAACCTTTGAAAAATATTAAAAAGAGGTTTCCAAATGGAAGAAAATATGCCTCACTCTATTTTCAGCGGACTTTTAAAATGTGAATATTTTTATGAAAATTTAAAATCACAGAATACAAAACAATGTAAAATAACGAAATTTTGAAGTAAATAAACGTAAGTGCATTACATATTTTATTCTCTAAATTCGTGGATTGTCTTTACTTTTGAATATTTCATTTATACAATGAAAAGTAAGAAACCGTAAGTTTAACAAATTTATAATAAATACCAATTTGTTTTTAATTGAAAGTCATAATTTAATACTTTTAAACATCGAATTAACTAAAAAGTTTGTAATATTTGCTGAAATAATTGCAAAAATCGCTAATCTCTGTACAACGAAATTTTCTCTATAGCGAATTTTTTAACTGGAACCCAGCGAGTTCGTATGAACTCTTTTTCGAGTCCACACAGTGAGAAAATAAACGTTTATACAACTGAAGTAAAATGATAGCCTACCTCTCGACATTTGTTTTCTGCAATCCTTGCAGATGGCGTATTTAGTGTTGGGCACCAATTCAAAATAATTTAGAAGAATAGACGATTGTCCTGTTAAACTATCATCTAACGATTCTTCGTGCATAATTTCGACCACACTTGGTGATACGAGATCCATTTAGCGATGGTTAGAATTAAAAAAAAAAAAAAAAAAAAAAACAGTTCGAAAACACTCGCGCAAACAAATGTGCCAATGAAACGACGCCTCTCATCTCATTACCAAAATAAAGATTCTAGAATGGTGTTGCGCCTGCGTGGTTTTCTTCTGAAAAGCGAAGTATCGGTTGAAAAGTATCGGTGAAAATGGATGAAAGCCAGAGAAACCGATACTTTTAGAATCGGAAGAACCGATACCGATACCTAAAAAAATAGCAGGTATCGGCGCCGATACTATCGGTTGCCGATACTATCGGTCGATCCCTACTTTTCAAGTTTTATTATACTAATGCAAACTGAAAGTTTTCACAGATCTTTTGACATATCAAAAATAGAATTATCACATCCCTTATTAGGTAAATGAGTCCCGTTAAAGGATATAATAATGCAATGCCATTGTGTTATAAATGACATTAATTTTTGCGTGTACTTACCCATATACAAATTGTCTTCATCTGGATCGTCTAAAACCTATAAAATAAAAATTTGTGAATTTAACTTGCAAAGAATTCTCCAAAAATGAAACAAATAAATACTGCCAAGCGCATCGATTATAAAACATTTTCCAACACAACTGTCAGTTTTTAATATATATGTCATTGCATGGTAAAAATTTAAAAACATTTTCCAACACAACAGTCAGTTGCTAATATATATGTGATTGCATGGTAAAAATTTAAAAACTATCTCTCAGTAAAAAGTTTCTTTGTGTCACTGCCACTGGAGTGTAATCTGCTGTTACGTATTTGATGGTTGATTTCTTTTTTAAGCTTAATTTTGGCTAAGCGAGTGTTGTAAGTCGGCCAGTTTATGATATTTAAAATCTCAGGGATTAATATTAATATAGGATTACAGGTAAGAAATTAAAATATTTAGTCCGAAGGACCAGTGACGCCAGGATATTCCTCGACCGTAACATCTATCTCTGTACTGTATACATGATTTTAAAATGTTGCAAAACAAAAGAAATTATACAAGCAATAATATTATTTTCCGTTAAAAACTGAATTAAAATGAGTAAAAATAAGCATTATAAAAATACTAAAGAGATCAAATTATATGACAAATATTGGTAAAATTAAATAACATGTATTATGGAACTAAATGAAAAAGTTTGCATGAGAAAAAGGTAAATAAAACGTTACTGTTCCGATTGACAAATAAATTTTGTGTTCTACTGGTCCATTATAATTTCAGTGGTCTTAGACCAGCAGACCACCCTTAATTTCGAGACTAGGGATTATATACCGCCAAATTCACGATATGATCAAGCTGAAACCTATTCTGGAGACATTTTTTCCCGATTGATTTGGAAATCTATTTTTAAAAATCACTAAACTTGGCAATCACTTGACAAAATAATGGGCAGAATCTCAAAAAGATACTATTGATGTAATTTTGCAAGATGATGTGAAAGGGCTGGAAATATTACGTCCATCCTTTTCGGCCGAAAATAAGATGTCATGAATATCTAGCAGATGATTACTTCATTGTACTTGAAACAGATAAAGTCGCAACATTTCCATACACTATAATGCACTGTCAATCTTTCGTGAGCGCCTCTAAAATGACTGTACAGTAAAAATAATTTCGGTGAAAATACGGAAAAAATACTGGCAGCTGACATACCAGTGCTATTTTTGTATATTCACGGAATTTTATTCCTGTAAACTCCAGTAGAAATTTTATTATAAAGAGGCGCTGACCCTTGATGTACGGAAATTGTCTTGTATTCAAATATAAACGGAGTATTTCCGTAAAATTTTACGGAAAGTTTCCAGTATTTGTTTCTTTATTTTTTAGCATGTTGTTAGAAGTCCTACATCGTTTGTCTACAAAAGCATACATCTGACAATCATCATCATCAATACTGGAGCGACAGCCCGTTGTGGGCCCTGACCTTCTTCAGATGACTTTCCCAGTCCACCCTATTTCCAGTAAAGGACCTCCAGTTTCTTATTTTTAGTTTGGCAAAATCCTCATCCAGGCGGTCCCTCCATCTTTTCCTTTAGGTCTTCCTCTAGATCTTCCACAGAAAAGAGTTACAATAAAGACTTTAAGAACTTTTCTCTCAGTACTCATTCCCAGAAAGGTGACCTGCCCATTTCATTCTAGTAAGTTTTATGTATTTAAAAATGTCATCATCTTTACAGATTTCAAAGTTATACCTTTTCCTTCATATTACATCTGACATTATTAATAAATTTTTAAACTTTTAACATAATATTTTATGAATAACAAGTAATGCTGTAAATTTTTATTACTATTTACTTAATAATTCAATCCAGTAAAGGATTTTCGTTTTCAATGATGCATTAAAAATTTTTGGTATTGTAATTCATTTAAGAAAATAACTTCATGTTGCACTTTTTTATCGATCACTTTTAATTTTAAAACATTTTTTGGGGGAAGCGCATTGGGTTTGGGTTTTATTAAATGACAGAACATTTAAAAATAAATGAATTTTCGGGGCAAGAAGAACACTTTAGACGATCTCAGAAAGGTTAAAAAAGATAAAAAGAGATAGTAGCACACCTTAAGACATTTTTTTTTCATTTTGAAACATTGCACTTTTACCCAAGTAAGTTTTTGTTATTTTTCTATTTCCTTAAAAAGCTTTTTTGGAACATTTGTACATTAATTTGTATCAGTTTTTATCGACAAGATAAAGTAGTGTATGCTTTATTCAGATATTACTAAATTAAAAAACATTTTCTCGTTTTTAACAAGAGCAGAAGTAGAAATGATAAACAGTAACTTTATATTTAAAGCCAGTGCAGTTTAAATGCTAATTTAAACAATTTTGCTGCACGAGTTTTAAATGATAATGTTGAACAATTTATCGTAAATGCTACTATAGTAATAACTCGTTTATGCATTAAGGCTGGAAATTATTCAGTTGGTACAGAAAATATTTCAAGTATTAATTAGAAAATCTGACATGAATTTATATTTTATACTTAGAGCATTTAGTAAATATTAAAATTTGCAAATTAAGATCAATCGACTCTAAATGTGAATGCAAATAATTACAACATTCTACCAAAGTTAATTATTATCACTCTTCGGAGAGTTAAATTTCTGCTGATGTCAGCAAATAGTTTAATTGTTTACTATAAATAACGGAAAATATTTAATATAACATGGACTTTTGTACTCATTAGATATATACAGGGCAAAACGGACTACAAAGACAGCACATCAGGTTAATTTTAAAAGATCTAATATAAAAGTGAATATTTCTGTATTAAAATCTTATAAATAAAAATGAAATTCTGTTTGTTTGTTTGTTTGTTTGTTTGTTTGTTTATTTGTTTGTTTGTTTGTTTGTTTGTTTGTGGATTTGAGTCGTATACAAATCCACAAAAATGGACCTATCAGCCTGAAATTTTGCACAGATATGTAAAATAATATAGAATAAATCATAGTCCACTTTAAAACTTTGAAAGTCCACACGTTCCCGGAATTTAAGAGATTTTTTATGTTCTCCACGCAAAAAGCTTTCCGTAATTGTAACCCCTGTAGTGAAAAAAGTGTGAAATAAGGATCGTGGTTGCCATGTGTGGCGATTTTGCCGAATAAAATGTTTTAAATTCTCAAAGTAAATATAAAAGAATAATAATGATTTTTTTTTTTGTTAGTTTATATTCGTAAGGTTATATATTTTTTAATTATAATATCGTGTGCATGGGAAATCGGAGCAGGAATGAAATGTTTTATACGCAAAACAATAAGAATTGAAGATTTCCGAGGCTAATATGTTAAAATTTTTTAGTTTGGCGAAAAAATAAAATGGCTCAAATGCCGAGAAAGTGAGTTCTAGCCTTGGCGCTATTTATCGTAATTTAATCGTCTGCTATTTGGGTTATGAATACACCTGCGTATAAGTTTTTGAAATTTTCATTCAGTTGGAATTGTGGATTTTTCTGAGCAGCTTTTCTGCATCTAATGTATTACATCCAGAAAAAAGGATGTTAGAAATATCAATTTTAATTTTGTTTAATCACACTCATGAATAATGATACACTTTCCAACTTAATGAAAGAAGGAACGAAAATAGGGAAGACCCATGGATTATAACTCTTTTTATATATAGCACTTTAGTGCGTATTTAAAAATCTGAAAGTGTGTCAGATTTTCTATGATTCTAGCGCTTGGCGCAATTTAACGAGAGGGTATTTTTAAAAACAAGCGTAGGTTATCTTATAAATAAAAATGAAATTCTGTTTGTCAATTTGTTGATTTGGGTAGTATACAGTTCCACAAAAATGGACCTGTCAGCCTGAAATTTTACACAGATATCTAAAATAATATAGAATAAATGATAGTCCACTTTAAAACTTTGAAACTGCACTTAAAAACGTTTTCCTTCTGAATGGTTCTCTTAATTTCCGTTCCCGGAATTTAAAAGATTTTTTATGTTCTCCACGCAGAAAGCTTTACGTAATATTAACCCCTGTAGTGAAGAAAGTGTGTGAAATAAGCATGTTGGTTGCCATGTGCGGCGATTTTCCGAATACAATGTTTTAAATTCTTAAAGTAAAAATAAAAGAATAATAATGATTTTTTTTAGTTTATTTTTTTAGGTTATTTTTTAAATTATAATATCGTATGCGCATAAGAAATGAGAGCAGGAATGAAATGTTTTATACGCAAAACAATGAGGATCGAAGATATCCGAAACTAATATGTAATTTTTTTTAGTTTGGCGAAAAAAAAAATGGCTGATAGGCCGATTTTTAGAGAGTGAGTTCTAGCGGTTTGCACAGTTTTAGGCTTTTTGGCGCAATTTACTGAGAGCTTAAGGGAATAGCATTTTTGAAAACAAGTGTATAGGTTTTCTTAGAATACAGCATTAAATTTTAACTATCCGTGCAGAAATAATGCAGTTATTAGGGCATTTCAAGCGATGTAGCTTCAGAATTCTCGCCAATTGAGTACATTGATTTAACTTGGGGGAAATCCGTCAAATTTCAGAAAATTGAAATCTTTGCATTTAGTACATCGAGGTAACGATGAATAAAACATGTTATAGTTGATAATTTAAAAAATGCGGCGGTATTAAGGGATTCCACTTTTCAAATAAATGCCTGGCGGTCGAACCATTTCCCATTTTGATTGCTGCTAAGTCAATGCTTCGAATGATTCCCTGAAAAAACTCTTGCAAAATGGCGAGGCTTAGATTTGAAACTGGATTTTACTTGAGACTGGTATATACGTATAATAAGACTGGTTATAGATAAAAATGAATGTTGGTATGTGTGTAGGAGGTTGAAAAACTCCAGCACCGTTTCACCGAACACCATGAAATTTGGTTCACCTAAGTCTTTTATCATGGAGAAGGTTTTTATGCTATCCGTTTTCCTCTAACTTTTCACTAGGTGGCGCAGCAGAACATCGAATTCTATTCCGTTTAGCCGTTTGCTATGCGAATATCGTCCAACCAATTTCGATGAAATTTGGTACACGCGAATATTAGAACACGGAGAATATTTTTCACTATCCATTTGCTGTAACTTACCCCTAAATAGCGCTGCAACGCATCAACTTCTATACCGTTCGACCGATCGGCATAAAATTTTTTATACTTACACATTTGAGAACGAAGAATATATTCTAACTGCGTTACTTTTGATGTTACTCACCACTAGATGGCACTGCAATGCATTATTATTTTAACTCGCCACTAGATGACGCTGCAGCAGGCCAAATTTTTGACCATTCAAACGGTGGCTATGAAAATCAGTATGCATAGCTATTTGAACAATGAGAATATTTTGGCGTTATCCATTTTGCTATAACTCGCCACTAGATGACGCTGCAGCAGGCCAAATTTTTGACCATTCAAACGGTGGCTATGAAAATCAGTATGCATAGCTATTTGAACAATGAGAATATTTTGCCGTTATCCATTTTGCTATAACTCGCCACATGACGGCGCTGTAGCAAATCATTACTTTAATTAACCACTAGATGGCCCTGCAGTGTATCACTTCTTGACTGTGCGAATGATCGCTATGAAAATAGGTATACATAGATATTTGAACACGGGGAAGAGTTTGGCACGATCCATTTTCCTATAACTTGACACTAGATGTCGCGTCAACACATGAACTTCAAGACTATTCAGCCGATCGTCATGAAAATTCGTATACATCGATATCTGAATGCGAAGAATATTTTTGCCTTATCCGTTTTGCTAAAACTCGCCACTAGATTGTGCTACGCCGCATCGCCTTCTGCACCGTAAAAACGATTGCCTTGAAATACAGTATGCATGATTATTGAACACAATATAACGCGATATCCATTTTGCTATATCTCTTTATTACAATATATAGTAATCACAACAAATATTAATATCAAAAAGTTCATTCATTCCCGAGCGAAGAACGGGTACTTCAGCTAGTAACTTATAAATTAGTAAAATATGGTATGAATTTTTAACATGTCGAATCCACTGTTTTCTTCACTTGAACACTGAAAGACGTTTACAATGTTTTTGTTTCCTTCCCGAAAATGTACTTAATGTGTAGACTCTTAAATCCTTTGAGGCGCAACCCTTTCCCAATGCTGAAAAAAGGGTACTCGTTGCCATCGTTCGACTTAACTACCAGCAAGATGGCGGACGATCGAAACGTTCATCGCGTGCCAATGATCTTTTTTGACCCTTTTTTGACGCGCGTCAAAAAAGTGTCTCTAGATATGTAGCACGCGATGAACATTTCGATCGTCCGCCATCTTGCTGGTAGTTAAGTCGAGCGATGGCAACGGTTACCCTTTTTTCAGCATTGGGCAATCTATCCAGCTGTTCTCGCATTATTCCATTTTTCAGCAGATGTCAGTGCTGTTAAAAATAATCGTGACCATTTTTTTACAGGAAATGACGTGCTAAAATGTAAAGGATTCTCGTGGAGCTATGTCGCCCGCAACTATTTTTATAGAAATCAAATCTATTCTTCGTGACTGGCAACAGTCAAAACGTCAAAGTTGTGTTCCCAGAGCGGGAACACTGGGTGTTAAAGGGTTAATGAAGATTGATTCGTTTTTTGTGTTTGCCAATCAGCAACGACTGTGGAACTCGGAATCGGAATTACCGTGATTAATTATGCATTTGTTGATTGGTTATTTTGAGAGAAGCCTTTTGAAAGCTGTTATATCCCAGGGTGTCCCTGTGATAAGTAAGTAAGAGATAAGCGGGCAATGTAAATTGAAAAAAAGTTCAAAATAAAGTCGGAAATAAGACTCCGTTAAAAAAAAAACCCCTCTCGTTAATTAAAAAACAAATTGCAGTTTTTAATTTGTATAAGACCCCCGTACAAAAATATTCCCAATTAGTAATTTTTTTTTTATTCGCTCAAACAAATTCCCATATCTCCATTACGTCCTACACAAAATTTCATAACTTTCTAGGATAATTTCGTCTGCAGACAACTTTAAAGTAGGGTCGTTTAATTTCGGACGACCTCTATATTGAAGTGATCAAATGTGATCATGGTCACGAAAAAAAAAATAAAACCTCTTGTTCGCATTTTTTTCTAGGGGTTCGTTGGTGCCATAAATTTACGACCTGGACCGCCTCCAAGAGAGAATCCTGTGTGCACCAGTGCTATTGTGTATTTTGTTTTCATATAGTAATTAATATAAAATTTGTATTTTAATTGAAATTTGATTTTTTACTGTCGGTTATTATGAGAATGTACGTACTTTTCAGAATTTCGTTCATACGTTTTTTTCTCCTAGTCCCTTGATAAACGTATAAACAGTGTTTTACTTATCGTAATTTGTCTTTCCTGACACTGGAAGTAAAAAAAAAAATATGCTGAAAAACAGCAAAATAAATATCTTTTTTTTAATGTTTGAGTGAAAAAAACCTTCGAAAAGTAGCTTCACATTTATACTAACCAAACGAAAATTATCTCGTTATTTTCTGAAAAGTACAGTTTTCCTTTGAGAAAAGATTCTTGCTTAAATTAAATAAGAGATCAATCAAATTATTTTTCGGTTGAACTTTCACAGCAAAGAAGTTTGAATTTACAATAAACAAAAAAAGTGGTCCCGATATTTAAGAGTATTTTTACACATTTAAAATTTCCTTAAATAGAAGAAATTAATTTACTTTCGCGATTTTATGCAACGATTAGAAATGCTATTAAATTCTGGATTTTTTTGTCATAAGCCGTTACCAAAAGCAGCAGTAAAAACATTAAATAGTAAACATAAGTAAGCACAAGGAGTGTGCTTTCTTATTGTTTTCGTTTATTTGTGCAATTATTACGTGCGTTATGTTTACTTTACAGTTTTAAATTAGCACAAGAAATTTATTTGAAATATTAACGGAATTTAAATTGAGCTACCGAATTTTTAAAATCTAAAAATCAAATTTTATTTCCTTGTTTCAATAATTAAGTTCAAAATAAAAACTGTTCGGCAACATAAAAGTTGTATAAATTAATATCAGTTCCATAAATTTAAATATCTGTTTTACAGACGAAAAAAATGTTTTTTTTTAACTGAACAAAATTGTGTTCGTGTTATTAAAACCCAGTAATTTTGTTGAGTGAGCAAAATTTTTGTTAAAGAACAACGAAACATTTCGCTGATGAACAAATTTTTCTTTTGAAGATTCAAATTTTTTTGTTTATTCAATAGAATAATTCATTGTCTCAATTAAGTCATTCAATTAAATAAAATAGTGTCTACTTTTTACTTCAACTAAACATTAACTTGTCAACAAAACAACTAAAACCCAGTAATTTTGTTGAGTGAGCAAAATTTTTGTTAAAGAACAACGAAACATTTCGCTGATGAACAAATTTTTCTTTTGAAGATTCAAATTTTTTTGTTTATTCAATAGAATAATTCATTGGCTCAATTAAGTCATTCAATTAAATAAAATAGTGTCTACTTTTTACTTCAACTAAACATTTTGAGTTAGTCTTACTTAAAATACTAAAATTTATATCTTCATCATAAGATCGCATCATTTAAGAATCAATCTTCGTTAAACAAACTGGAAACTAAAATTTCTGAACAGTTTCTACAAGATATCTTGGCTGGCAAGTGCTTGTTTAGATCAAGCACTTGCTAATTAATTCTGAACTGTAAAATATGTCATTTTCTTTAAAATGTTTTAATGGCAATTTATTAAAAGATCGAAACTTTTGTGTCCAGGGTTTAATATGCGTTATCTAAAATTAATTCACAGCAACTACAAATGACACCTTATATATGTCCGACAGCAAATGAAATGCTAGATTTAATTGAAGAATGAATTTTCTTCCTTATCCTATAGAATCTCGTATTTGTAGATCAATAAAATTTACATAACATTCAAATCAAAGTACTACTTCATTATGAGAACATTCAAGTGTATATTCATGAAATAAGAATTTATCTATCAATCTCCTGTTAGTATGTGATTTTAAGCGTAGGAAGCCTTGGAAAGTGTTCATAGACGCAAACTTTTACTATCAAGATCTGTTTAATAACTTTTAGGAAACTATTTACCTTAATTTATTATGGAAAAATAGCTTTGATCTTAAAGGTAAAGTATCTAAAACTTTTTTTTTTTTTGCTAAATATCAGACTAAACGCACTTTTACTGCGAACATTGTCAATATTTATTTAGTACTAATTCAAAAGCTAATTACCATATTGCAATCTTAATCAAAAAAGATCTTAAGCACTGTTGAAGAATAAGCATAATAAATAACGTCGAATGCATTTATCAGGTTCGGGTTCATGCTTGTATTTATAGAGAACTGACAGTCTACCCTATGAGAGGGCTTTCAGCTATGGATGTCAGTCTTAATTTGTTAGATATTATTTAGCTACTTAACAGCCTCCGGCCCACCCATCGGGTCAGCCAAGGTATCATAGGTTATTATGTTCAGAGTTAATTAACTTGACTCTTTGAACGCTATTTGCAACGTACACTAGTTCAAAATCCAGGCAATGCGGTAAAATCAACAACTCATGTAATTTCCAGATTGCGGATTTATTTTTATTGTGGCTTAAGTTTTATTTTTTTCTTGATTAATTTAGAAGGAAAAGTAATTACTTAAAGTAAATATTTAAATTAAATGAAAGAAAAAGGAAAGAAAATAAAATGAATTTGCAACACTTATTTCGAATTAAATGGTAATTATTAAACTAATGATATTAATTACGAAAAAAGAGGGTTGAATGTACGTTTATGAATACGTGATCATAAACGTGATAAAATGTTACAGAGGAGTTTGAATTTTTAAAAATAGTTAAGCACATCTTTTTGTTATTTAGGGAGAGTGGTCGGAGGAAAAATTTACAAAAGTTTTGAGATTATTTTGAAAGTAGATTTGGTGTCTTTCTAGATATGCGATGCAATCGGTTAGCTTAAAAGAGATAAATTAGTTATGAATTACATGATTTCTCACTCTCCGGGCTATCTAATGACTTATTAGGTTTTTTTTAAACATGGAAGTTTGGAATTAGTGAACAGGGAACGGAGGAGTACGGTTTGGAGCAAACGCAGAGATGAGGAGGTGATCAGCCAAATTCATTTGAATATTCATTGAAGGTGTCATGATTAGAGAAGAAGATGCAAACGTTACGATGAGGAAGACAGCTATCTCTTAGGACTTCGGAAAATATCTGTGTGTGAACGGAATGCATTGATCATCAATCATTTCCAGCACAGTCTTCTCTGAACACGTATTGGTTGCACAATACGAAGTAGTTAAACTAATCGTTGCGTCCGATGCAAAGACACGATGGTAGCGACCTCATTTCTGTGCATCATTGCTTTCTAGAAAGGGTTTTGGAATGTCACCTTATGGCACAACCTTATACGTTTTGTTTACTTCACTCTGTTGTTAGCTTGTAGATTAAAAAAATAAAGTTCTTATAATCCTTTAAATTAATAGCAAAAAGAATCTTTGAATCATGCGTCATGATTAGTGAAGAAACTGCTAAAAAAGTACGAGGGACTATTAGCTTTGAGTCAAAACTACAACAAAGTATGCGTATAGTTGAATATTTTTACATACCTCATACAACTTCACAACATTAGGATGGTTGAGTTTTTTCAAAATGGCGATTTCTCTGTAAATTTGTTCCAGAGGACCTACTCGTGTTTTGTTTCCATCTCTTGTTGGAGGAGCTCGACCTAAAAGAAGAAAAGAAAAAAGCATGTTTCGATCCAAAAATAAAAATCATTAAAAATGTACCGACTTAAATTCAGTATTTAGGCCACATTAAGAATGTGACAAAATTCGCTTGACGGGCTAATTACTGTAACATTTTTTTCATTGACCACTACGTTTTACTGTAATGTATCTACACACTTTGTTAACCAAAGCATACACTGATCATACACAATTTTTCAGCTTGAAAGCATGAAAGTAATATTTGGAGCTTATTTTTTTATTAATTATAATTGTTTTTATCCAAATATATATATATATTGAATTACATTTGTATATATTGAACTTCCGAACTGCCTAAACTTGCTCAGTAACGTGTGCATGATTTTTTTCAAAGAAAATGGGGGTTTCATTTCCATATCTAACTCTGAACGCAGGTTTCCCTGGGTCACTTCCATCATTGAAAAGACACAACGGCGAAGATTTTCCAGTGTTGCTTTCCAGCATTGGTTTGGCTACCTCGAGACCCGATGTTGTGCTTGCACGGTTTTAACAAATCAAATAAAAATCTCAACTGCCGCGAGAAAGAAAGAACATAAGCAGCTAAATCACAGAAGGAAAAAGAGACATTATACTAACTTCAATAAGAGAACTCTTATCAGAATAAAGTGTTCCAAAAATATTGGGTTAACATTAGGAAGGGTATTTGATGAGACTTTGAATTTAAATTAGTTCTGACTGTAAATAGACCCCAAATAATTTTAGTAAATATATGCGATCCCAACAACCGGTGCGGCTGCGGTTAAACTCTGCAACTTGTCGGTGGAATAAAGCGGTGTCTAGATTTTCCAACAAGACACCATTTCACTGCATCGACCACACAGCAAAACTTAATTTTATCCTATGCATAAACACCAACTCAACTTATAGATTTCTATCGTCATTTTTATTTGCAGTAGAACTTGATTATTCGATCCCGCTTATCCGATGTTAGCCTAGATACTCGCGATAACTCGAAGTTTTTATGAAGTCCTAATACATTTTAATATTTTCAACACAAAAGTTTCTCTGTAACTCGAAGTATTCCCATATAAGTGGAAGTTTTTGTAAAAGTTTTAATTTCATTTCATGCTTGGAAAACCCGTATAATAATAATAATAATAAAGGCTAGGATTATTTTTTTTCTCTAAACTACGTATTACTTATCATTAAGCTTGTTTTTAGTGAAAATGAAAAAGGTGCCTTCACCTCTGTTTGACTAATTCGGGTTCGAGATTGGAGAAGAAACTTTCAGTGCATATTTTTATCATTTAAGACACTAATAATTCATTTTTTCTTAGACTAAGTAGCACAAACTCGACTAGTAACAGCACACAAAAATGTAAACTTTTGGCTGGTCCATTAGATTCTGAGTTACTACGATTTGACTGCACTAAACAGAGCTGAGCTGAGCTGTCCGCTGTAACAGACGTCACCTTCGTTAATACTGAAGAATTTAGAAACGCGAAAAAGTCAAAACACGGTAGATTATAACAGCTTACAAAACAATTTTTTGATTTCTATGTTTCATCGTTTAAAAGTATTTAAGTACAAGAGTAAGATATTGTCACAAAAAACTGATAACGGGTGAATAGCAAAATAGTCAACAAGTCCGAAAAACGAATACAACACTTTATTCGACGAACTGACGCACTAATATCTCACAAAAATACAGAATTTGTAAGTCAGACAACGGCAAATCATTAGCTAACACAGCAATTACACTATTGAAAGCGCAATGTAAATCGTATCTCTTTGCTCTCAATATCCGCAGTCTATCACACACTAACTCGACAGTGAGAATGACTATTTATAGATTTCCCAGCGGACGTGACATCATTTTTTGGATTTTTTCAGTATCTTTCCTAATTAAAGTACAATCAAAATTCTACTAGATTTGAGAACTTTCTTTTTGTGGCCAAAATTGTCACCTAGTTTGTCGCCAAGGTCAAGGGGTCACATACTCATTTCACTTGCAACAATGCCTGTACAACTCACTTTCCCGTTACACATATGGAAGAGGAACTAAAAAACATTACAATTTTGTAGCAATATCTTCTGTTAAAATGTGTATAATTAAACATACATAATATGTTAATTTATCATGCAATTATAACAAAGTACTGGGATTAATAATTTTCTAGATTATCCAAGACTTCAGCTATCCGAG
Organism: Cheiracanthium punctorium; assembly: GCA_038373885.1. Classification (NCBI taxonomy): domain Eukaryota; kingdom Metazoa; phylum Arthropoda; class Arachnida; order Araneae; family Cheiracanthiidae; genus Cheiracanthium; species Cheiracanthium punctorium. The sequence goes on along the minus strand of JAWZYV010008908.1, from coordinate 171,753 downwards.
GTATGTTCGGTTCTGACAATCTCGGATAATCAGGATTCTACTGAAGAATTATCATCATAAAAATTATACTTAATATGGCTTAGTATTCCATCAAACTAGAATTACTTGCAGAAATAAAATGAACAATGACTCCTTAAAAGATATTTTTAAATGTAGAATGACTTCTTATTTTATTGAGTCTCATAAAAAGTAACAAGAAATAGTATATTTTAATGCATCGTAAAGTAGCATATGGGATCTAAAAATGTCTACATTTGAAAATAATTTGAAAATTCTTCAACATTTAATTTTAAATAACACTGTACAAAGGTCTAAGAAGAATTAAATGCACCAAAATTGTCTAAAAAGGTATTGAAAATCAAACAGAAAATGGAAGACTCTGAGATCATTCGATTAGTTTAGCTTGTTACGCAACTAAATGTGACACTAGATTTGTTAGAGAATTTGACGGGAGTGAATTAACACTGAGTTTTACAAAGGCTGAGTAGACTAAGTTAGCAAACAAGTTTTCATTTCGTAAATGCAGTATGCACATATTAATGAACCTTAATACTTAACGTGTTGTCTCTGAGACAGTCACATTAACTTGGTCTCTGTTTAGTTAGGCTCCGAGAGAGTTTGTTTATTATATTAGTTAACAAGTGTTTGATCTATCTGTTGAACTTCAACAATGTTTACACGCCTAACGTAGCTAAGTAAACTCTTTGTGTAGTTAAGTAAACTGAATTCTTCAATATTTATCAAAAGTATTTTGTTTTGTTTTTTAAACAAAGAAGAAAATGATAACACGATAAAGAAAAAATAAATATTGAGAAATTTATTCCGGAATAGAAAAAAGTAACTAAGAATTGTACGTATCTACTACTATACTACTAATACTAATGAAACTACAACAGCGATAGACGACGAAGTAACGAAATAAATATAATTACAACTATGATCAAATATTTATTCTGATCGAGTAAACTTTCCAGTAATTAAGAATTGTGCAGCTCACATAAAAAATAGAAACAGCATGCTTTATTTGGAAGAATATTTCTATGTATTGTCAAAGTATTTTTTCTGGTCTGTTTTAAAACCTTTCAGCACCATAACACAAACTAACGTATAGCAATTATTTATCTCTAATTCAGAAAATGCAAGGACGATTTTTTTTCTCTATAGTTTGGCAGTAAAACTGTATTAGCTGCCCAGAAAATAAATTTTGTTCGTCTAACTGCATGCAATAACGATTTCTATAATTCTAATGAAATGTGTTTATTCCAAAGTAAAAATCAAAGTTTCGATGTGCACTTAAGAAATGATTTGTGTAATGTGTTCTCCTATCGAAATCCATACATTTATAAAATTATATCTTTAAAATCTATCTTTTTAATTTGTTTTTACAGATTTCTGTTCCTTGTTAAAACTTTCTCTAAATATTAATGAAATTGATTTTTTTACACGTTGAGCAAATAGGACTTGAAATATATTAAACAATTTCAAAAAGTCAAATCAGACGTATTTCAAAAGCTACTCACTCATTTTTATCTTCAGATGAATATATTTGGTTTGAAGAAAGCCTTTTAAAAAAACGAATATTTTTAGTTGATAAATGATTTTGTATTAATTCACTCAAGAGTCACTGAATAGCCAAGAAAATATTACCAGGATTTATGTGCAGTATACAGTGTGTCCCACCGTGATTGGGACAAACTTTAAGGGGTGGTAGTGCACGCAATTAGGATTCAGAATCACATAGTAATGTGAGGTTGGAAACGTCGTCGTCAAGTAGCTGTTAATAATTGCATTAAAACCAGTGCTGAAAGAATCTTGAACTTTCCGGCCCTTATCCATCAAAAACTAATGTATCTTTATAAAAAGTGCAAACTAAATTGTGCACAAAAAGTGCACTCTGGGGACCTAGACGGAAAAATGTAGAGGGCGTGGTCGAACGACTTTTCGTCCTTTCTTTCCATTTTAGTGCTGCCATCTATAATCATACATAAGAACTTGCTCCATTTTTCAAACTTCCGAGTATTGGGTTCGACCCGGGGAACCCACGTTTGGCAGGCGAGCATTCTAACCACTAGACTGAAGTTGACTCAGAATGATGTGTCTTAAGTTTGAAGTGATTGTTGTTTCAAGTTCGGAATTGGAACATTTATGTATTTAAATAAATAAAACTAGACTTTACCAGTACACTTCTCAAAATTAAAAAAAAAAGCGATTTCTATGCATTTTAAGCTTTTGGAACCAGAGTACGACCGTCAAAAAAAAGTTTGTCGTTCTGTCATTCTGTGCGTGACGCTTTTTTTTTTATTCGCACATCACCTAAAACAGACTGAAGCGAATGAAATAAAATTTGGTGACATGATAGGTGGTCACTCATCTTGAACTACATTTTTAAAAAATTCATTAGATTTTGAGATTTTCCAAAAATTGTTTCAAAGTGCGTACATTTTTGTTCGCAGATCAGGTATATGTTAGGGACATTTCTGAGCGGTTAATTAAAAAAAAATAAAGGTGAGTGCTTTTTTTTAACGAATGTTTGCAATGTTTCATGATTTTAATGTGAATTTTAAATTGATATTTAAAGTGATTACGTTTTCGTTAGTGCTACAGTGAAACTTCTCCGAGCGCTGTGTTTACATGGGGTGCGCACCATCTTGTATGATTTTACCGTAAAAATTGTTTTAAAGCATCACAGCTGATTATTATAAGAGTTTTAGTAAAGATTATTATCTGCTATGATTTTAAATTAAAGCAAAATCTTAGTACTTTTCTATGAAATTTAATAACGTGAATACTTTTAAAACTTGCAACTCTAAAAATTTAATTTTAGAAACAAACACAAGTAGTGCTTAAAAGTAGTAATTGATAGTCATCAAATACAACTAAATTATTGCATTTTGCAATTACAAAAGTATGATGAATATGTATAAATATGATAAAGCTGTACATCAAGTTTTTTAAGTTAAAAATGAAGCACTAGATGAAGATTTTTGAGATGTTTTGCGTGAGTTTGATTTTTAAAGCAAATTAATTTTTTGTTGCAAAAATTTTGGTGAAAAGCAGCAATAAAATTTTTCCATCCCTGTGCCTTTTATGAAAATTATAACATTTGGATTTCCACAAAGTTCAATGTTAATATGTACATACTTGGAAAAATTTTACAGATTTTTAATAGACAGAAATAATGAAAATTTGAAATATATAAATTTTCACATCCATAAAAAAGTTCATTTAAAATTGAAATATGTAAATTTTTTGCGAATAAAACAATCAAAATTTTTGCAAACACAGAATTACTTTTATTTTATGCAAAAAATGTGCAAAGTATTTGAGAACATAGAATGTGCACTTTTCTGTATGTATAAAAACTACAAATAATTTGCACAAAAAGTGCATACTTTTCAAAGTATTCAAAAATGGGCACTTTTTGTGTACAATCTATAATTTTGTGCAAAAAAAGTGCAGACTTTTTCTAGCTGGGTCCCAAAAGAGCTTGTTCCAATAATTATGGTACACCCTGTATATCTTATTGTTTATTATTATTATTTTTTCAATAATTCATTTTCAATACCTTTACTGAAAAGCTCTCGCATTCTCTAGCACCTTGCATCGATTCTTTTCCGTATTTCTTCTTAGCCTTACGTCTTCTCTCTTTTTGACATTTTATTTTTAAAAAATCCTTCCAGATGCTTCAAGCAAATTAAATATATTTCGCCTTCGAATTTATCTTTTGATGAATAATGCATTAGAAAAATCCTACTCTCTCTGCACAACTTCTCTTCCCTCACTAAATTTTTTTTCATAATATTTACACAGGCTGCGAGCTTTAACAGACAGATGGAAGAAAGGATATCAGACATTGACGAGAAAGGACGAATAAGACTGCGCCACAAGTTGGGAAAGTTACGAAATATTTCAACAACTGAACTTAGTTATTGTTTCGATAAATTAAAAAGGTGTAACAGATGAGGGAGAAGAACCTTTTGTCTTTTCTATCAGAACTATCCAAGTTATACCTAACCCCATGGGGAAATCATCATTAAAAGATTCAGAAAGAAGTTCATGAGGATAAATTTGTTAAATAAATATAAATGGCTGATAAAAGAGAAAATATATTTTTTTTCAAAGCGAAATTATTTCTCACAACTTACACATGAAGCGAAAACTATCTTAGAAAAGTTTTTAAAAGTTTGCTAAAATGTGTTAATGGAAAATTAATAGAAACTGCCTCAGAATTTACATAATTCTGGCCTCTTACACATTAGTTTAGTTGTTGATAATTAAAATATAGCTGATTATTAAAAAGGCCATCTGGATCTATATTCCTATCAAACGCAAATCTAAGCTCACAAATTTAACGAAAAATTACCTTTAAGTTTCAGGGCTGGGCTGAGTCAAGTAGATATTTTAAAACTTTGCTTAGATTAATAGATTTTTGGCTTTAGCCGTAACTCAGAAGTGAATCCTAACCGAATAAATACTAAATAGAAATTTCGTACGACTGAATGCAAAAATGACTGAGAATAATTTAGTGTATTGTGTGGTCGAGCAGGTCAATTTTACATGAATAAAAATATTTTGTTGATGATGTCAAGGTCCATACGCAAGAAAATATATCTTTAGGTGAAGAAAGGGGAAAAAGCCGAACTTGGCACAAATAATCTTGATTTGTATCATTTTGCTAACACGCAAACAGCGTATGGTAGGTAGGAAAGTGCCATGTTCATGATTAAAAGACTTATTTCAGAAGTGTTCATCATTATAATTGGTCAGACAGCCAAAATAAATCTATTTTCATCCACAAAATTCTATTTCTGACACTTGTGCTGGAAGTGAGATTTTACTGAGTTCATCTAAGTCTAGTTCTTCTAAAACATACAAAAATAAAATAGCCATTTTTGAGCAAAAATTTTTCAAAAGTATAATGCAAAATTATTTCATTCTATTTCTGAAATCATCTTGAATTTCGTCATATTAAAAGCTCAGGATTCTTTTAAAAATTTATAAACCGGTTTTCTCAGCAAAGCAATATATATTTACATACCTTTTGAGGCACCACTTTGTATATTTTAGTTACTAATCCCATTCATACTTTATAACAAATATCGGCTTTTTTTCAGATAATTAAATGTTACTCCTTTCGAAATTTCTTACCTTTTGCTGAATAATACATTAGACTTTACTTTAGAGTTCTTTTCTAATATTTATACAACCTCGCTATTTTTAATGGGTGCAAAAAGAACTTCGACGTAACACCCACGAATTCTGATTACATGAGAAAGGTGGCTAAGTAGAATATTCTTTAATTTTGCATGAAACTCATTAAGAAGAGTTCGTTTAAGTAACCACGCAAGTAAGACGATTCTAAAGTGGATTAACTCGATTAAATTTTAAAAATTAATTTTCTGGTATACCAAAAAATTGTTATAGCAAAAAAAGCAATGGCATGTGATACTGAAAAATACTAAAACAAGATTGGACCATAGGTTAACCCAGGGGCAGCCGGACACGGTAAGCATCGCATCGGGGCGTCATCTTTGGAGGGCCATCATTTCGAGCTCAAAAACTTGATCTGGAGCATAAAAAGGGAGCGCCTTTTTTTTGAGTTTGCGCGGGGCGGTGGGGGGCGGACACCACGTGCCCTAGGGCAGCCCTGAGTTAACAGCTTCAGAAACACAGGTTGCGCATCCCTAACCATCTTGCATGACTAATTCAAATCTCTAAGTTAGTTACTTGCTAAAAAAAATTATGACACAAAAATACATATTTAGCAAAATCACTAAGAAAGAACAACACAACAAGGAAGAAAAGAAAAAAAGTGGAGGCGTTTGTAAACTGTTGGCATGCAGCCAAGCTTTTGTTCTTCATTCAATGACGGACATTGTCTGTTCGCATCCGGGATGGAACACTTTGTCCGGTTAATAGGAGGCTAAATTAGATCTGTTAACTGTCACATTACACGGCAAGATAATAGATTAGGTGGAGTTTTAACTGAAAGGCGCTTTTGTCGGGAAAATATTACATCGTAAACAAGGAAATAAAAATGAATCGTTTTCGCCAGGCTTAATAACAGCAGCCCTGACGCAATGAAGAAATTAGTCGGGTTGTAGATAAGGTTGTAGTCCTAGTGCAGATTTCTTCGTGCTGTTAATTATCAGGTATTACAGCGATAAAAAATGTCATTTTTTTGTTCTTAATTTTTTTCGACAATGCAAATATTTAATTTTTTTTTTTTTGTACTTCATTTATTTTCCATAGAAGAAACATTTTAATTAGAGAAGTCGCTGAATCGAACCAAATCGCTTGTAACTAAAAACATAAATTAAAAAAACAATGTCATAATGTTACCAGATGTTGTGGGAGACATATATAAAAACAATATCGCAGTTCATCTATATCGCATATGGGCAACCGCGGGCCGGATGAGGCCCGCCAGAGTTTTGATCCGGCCCGCAGGACATATCAAAACCCCGTATAAAACCCATATGAACCATTGAAAATCCCAATTATACGGCCCGCGACTCTGCTAATATCCTGAAGTTTTGCCCGCGACTTCGCTAACATCCTAAAGTTCGGCCCGCAATTTTACAAAGGTTGCCCATACCTGATCTATATAGTCCAGTAGTTCGGTAGTTCTGGGTGGAAAAAATTGTTGGCAAAGGTTCCATTGTTTTAACAGCTTCAGTTATGTCCCAATATGTCTGTCCTAGGGTTTGCCCCTCCATCGAGGTGAACGTCGGCCTCTTGCGTTGAAAAATGTGACCAAAAAATGGGTGTTTTTTCGGTTTTTCTGACTTTTTTGGAAAACAACACAAAAATGAACAGATATATATATATATTTTAAATGTCTTAAGCGTGGTTTTGTTTGAATAAAAAAATTCTTAAAATGAAACTGCAACATAAAAGATATACAACTGAATTAAAAGAATAGAAATTGAACTTTTTGTAAACATGAAAATAAATTAAGCTGGGTTCATGGGCGTAGCCAGGGGTGCAGGGTGGCATCTGCCTTCCTCTAAAATGAGCTAGTCATGGGGTCTGATTATGACAACCGGGACTCTGACCCTATCTATGATTTTTTTTTAAACTGAAAAAATCTCTTTATTAAACTATATATTTATACTAGCTGACCCGGCAAACGTTGTTTTGCCATATAAATTATTCCTAGGATTATTTTAGTAGAAAGAAACGATTAACTTAAGTTTGTGAGGATGTGGTATATGAGTGGAAGAGGCATGGAGCGCTGTGAACGATGCTGGAATATAAAAATAACACAATACCAAACATTTATATTTTTAATTCATTGTAATTTATTCTTTAAATTTATATATATCGCTAATTACAATATTTTTACTAAAAAATCTGGAGCGACTCCACACGACTTTCCGAACACTTACGATTAAGATCATTACCAAGCATTTAAATAAATTTTAATTGATGAATAATTCAAACATATATAGCAAATTGAAACTCAATCGAATGCACCGTTTAAACGCTTGTGCACTTTCAAGAATTTCTCCCCATATGCCATTATGCCATAATATAAAAGAAATTTTGTCGTAGCCCTGTATAAAAACTATAAGTCTTATACACACCAAAATCAATACCGGTCTTAAGATGGTGATTTATAACATATATACCCAATTTCAGATCAGTCGAAGCTACCGTTTAAACGCTAGCGCACTTTAAAGAATTTCTCCCCATATGCCATTATGCCATAATATAAAAGAAATTTTTGTCGTAGCCCTGTATAAAAACTATAAGTCTTATACACACCAAAATCAATACGGGTCTTGCGACGGTGGTTTATGACATATATATCCAATTTGAGCTCAATCGAATGCTCCGTTCAGGAGCTATCGTGTTCACTCACATACACACAAACACACACACACACACACACACACACACACACACACACACACACACATACATACATACATACATCTCGTAAAAATAGCATAAATGGATTCAGAAGCCCTCAAAACGTGTAAAAACACCAAAATCTCGAAGTCGAATTTTTTCATGATTACAATACTTTCCTTACATGGTACATGTTCGGAAAGTAAAAATAATATCAATCCTTAACGCAATAGAGTATACAATATTTTTTGTTATCCTATCTTTAGATAACACAAACAAACTGGATGCCCACTGTATGGTTTGCCCACTCGAGAGCATGCCACGTATAACTGTCCGTGTGAAAAACATGGTGTGCTCAAATCTAATCCACAAACAGACATAGTTTGGCCTTGAGACTTATTGATAGTCATTCCATAAAAAATTTTGCCCCCCCCCCAAAAAAAAAGGATGAAAATCTGAAACACTTTCAGATTTTAAATACGCACTATAGTGCTATATATCAAAATCGTATCATAATTTATGCGTCGTCCCTATTTTTCGTCCTTATTCCATTAAGTTGGAAAGTGTTATCATTATTCATGACTGTGCTGTATTTTTCTTTCTTATTTCATAAAACCCATCTTTGGAATCGAAATCTATCTTAAAATCGCCTACTAAAACTATTTTACAATCTTCGCCAAGTATATCACAACTATACTTCACCGTTTTATATATTGTTTCCTACTTTAACGCCTCGGCTCTCGCCAAGGAGGCGATGATTAAACATATGCAGTTACCATGACGATTTTTTGCATTTATGTAGAAATCGTAATTTAGAATTAAAATGGCGATTTGGAAAAACATGTAAGTACAGCATGCCGTTACATTTTTATTTATTTTGGATTACCAATTAATGTAGTTTTAATAATTAAGTGTCTTCAAATTCCTTAACTGGCGCGTTTATCGCTAGTTTGTTTACTTTAGTTATCGCCTAGTTCTTTTGGGTGCGTTGAAACGGTACTTACGTATTATCCCGGCGGTCACTTCCGCCAAACTACTTTTCGTAGATTTTAAATACGTTGCCAATCGTATTCCAAACCATCAACAATTTCATGTGCCCGGCATTTATCTTGGTGAAAAATTGCTTGTCTTGGCGGACCGCCGGGATAATACATAAGTACCGTTGAAACTTGTACATAACTGCTAGAGACCCATGATTGCAAAGATCGCCAAAGTACGGGGATTTTTTTACGTTGGCGAGAGTGGGGGCGTTAAAATAGGAATCAACTCTTTCTTGTACCATAAAACACATCTTTGGAATCGAAATCTATCTTAAAATCGCCTACTGAAACTGTTTTACAATCTTCGCCAGGCATATTCTTCCTGTAGACATATTCCAACTATACCGCAAAGACATTTTAAATGCTGTTTGGAATGGGCATCATAATCCACGAGTGTACCGTGTTTTCCTTTCTTGTTCCACAGAGGACTTCTTCGGAATAGAAATCTATATTAAAATCGCCTAATAAAACTCTTTTACAATATACGCCAGGCGTTTTCTAACTATACGCGAAATATATTTATAATAAATTGTCGCGTTTTGGCACCACATTTAGCGATCCATTATCAAAAATTGCAAACCTTGTGCGACTTTCAACATTTTATTAACTTCCCCCCCCTCTCCACATTATCTGGCAAACACATTTGAAAAGTGATTCGACACGCTAATGTCTACACAGAAATCCTGATTGAAATTAATAGCACTCGGGGGCTAAACATTTTGGGGTGGACCGCCCTTATGACTTAGGGGTATGAGACATAGTTAAAAACCTATTCTACGACCTAACGAATATACATAGAAAATTTTATTAAAATTGGTCGAGTGGTTTCGGAGGAGTTAGGTGACTAACACTGTGACAGGATAATTTTATATATTAGACTAGCTGACCCGGAAAACGTTGTTTTGCCATATAAATTATTCCTAGGATTATTTTAGTAGAAAGAAATGACTAACTTATTGTAAGTGTGTGAGGATGTGGTATATGAGTGGAAGAGGCATGGAGCGCTGTGAACCATGCTGGAATATAAAAATAACACAATACCAAACATTTATATTTTTAATTCATTGTAATTTATTCTTTACATTTATATATATCGCTAATTACAATAATTTTACTAAAAAATAATATCAATCCCTTAACGGAATAGAGTGAACAATATTTTTAGCTAACACAAACAAACTGCATGGTTTGCCAACTCGAGATCATGCCACGACGTATAATTGTCCGTGTGAAAAACATGGCGTGCTCAAATCTAAGCCACAAACAAACATAGTTTGGCCTTGAGACTTATTCATAGTCATTCCATAAAAAATTTTGTCCAAAAAAAAAAATAATAAAAGGATGAAAATCTGAATCATTTTCAGATTTTAAATACGCACTATACGCGCTATATATTAAAATCGTATCATAATTTATGCGTCGTCCCTATTTTTCTCTCATATTCCATTAAGTTGGAAAGTGTATATTATTCATGACTGTGCTGTATTTTTTTTTCTTGTTTCGTAAAACCCATCTTTGGAATCGAAATCTATCTTAAAATCGTCTACTAAAACTATTTTACAATATTCGCCAAGTATATTACAACTACACTTCATCGTTCTATATATTGTTCCGAATGCGCATCATAATACATTTGTATACCATGTATGTCTTTCTTGGGTTGATTCCTACTTTAACGCCTCGACTCTCGCCAAGGTGGCGATCATTAAACATATGCAGTTACAATGACAATTTTTTGCATTTATGTGGCAATCATAATTTAGAATTAAAATGGCGATTTGGAACAACATGTAAGCACAGCATGCCGTTACATTTTTATTTATTTTGGATTGCCAATTAATGTAGTTGTAATAATAAAGTGTCTTCAAATTCCTTAACTGGTGACGCTATGTTACGTTCATTATCTGGCGCGCGGTACGTATGCCGTCACTTCCGCCAAACTACTTTTCGTCAGATTTTGCAAATACGTTGCCAATCGTATTCCAAACCATCAACAATTTCATGTGCCCGGCATATATCTTGGTGAAAAATTGCTTGTCTTGGCGGACCGCCGGGATAATACATAAGTACCGTTGAAACTTGTACATAACTGCTAGAGACTCATGATTGCAAAGCTCGCCAAAGTACGGGGATTTTTTTACGTTGGCGAGAGTGGGGGGCGTTAAAATAGGAATCAACTCTTTCTTGTACCATAAAACACATCTTTGGAATCGAAATCTATCTTAAAATCGCCTACTGAAACTGTTTTACAATCTTCGCCAGGCATATTCGTTCTATAGGCATATTCCAACTATGCCGCAAAGACATGAAATGGGAATCATAATCCATGAGTGTACAGTGTTTTCCTTTCTTGTTCCACAAAGCACTTCTTCAGAATAGAAATCAATATTAAAATCGCCTAATAAAACTGTGTTACAATATACGCCAGGCGTTTTCTAACTATACTCGAAATATATTTATAATAAATTGTCACGTTTTGGCTCCCCATTTAGCGATCCATTATCAAAAATTGCAAATCCTTGTGCGACTTTCAACATTTTATTAACCCCCCCCCCTCTCCACGTTATCTGGCAAACACATTTGAAAAGGGACTCGATGCGCTAATGCCTAGACAAAAATCCTGATTGAACTTATTAGCACTCTGGTGCTAAAAATTTTGAGTTGGACCGCCCTTGTGACTTAGGGGTATGAGACAAAATCATATTCGCAGACCTAACGAATATACATATAAAATTTCTTTAAAATCGGTCGAGCCGTTTTGGAGGAGTATGGTAACTAACACTGTGACATCAGAATTTTATTTATTAGATATACCCAATATGAGTTCAATCGAATGTACCGTTTAAACGCTAGAGCACTTTCAAGAATTTCCCCCCCCCATAAGCCATAATGTAAAAGAAATCTTTGTAGTAGCCCAGTAGAAAAACTATAAGTTCTATACACACCAAATATAATGTCGGTCTTACGATGGTGGTTTATAACATATATACCCAATTTGAGCTCAATCGAATGACCCGTTTAGGAGCTATCGTGTTCACTCACATACACACAACACACACACACACACACCACACACACACACACACACACACCACACACACACACACACACACACACACACACACACACACACACATACATCTCGTAAAAATAGCATAAATGAATTCAGAAGACCTCAAAACGTGTTAAAACATCAAAATCTCGAAGTCGAATTTTTTCATGATTACAATACTTCCTTTACATGGTACATGTTCAGAAAGAAAAAAGGATGAAAATCTGAAACACTTTCAGGTTTTAAATACACACTATAGTGCTATATATTAAAATCGTATCATTAGTTATACGTTGTCCCTATTTTTCTTACTTATTTCATTAAGTTTCAAAAGTGTATCATTATTCATGACTGTGCTGTATTTTTCTTGCTTGTTTCGTAAAACTCATCTTTGGAATCGAAATCTATCTTAAAATCGCCTACTAAAACTATTTTACAATCTTCGCCAAGTATATTACAAATATACTTGGCAATCGTTTTATATATTGTTTCGAATGTGCATCATAATCCATGAATGTACCGGTTTGTCTTTCTTGGGTTGATTCCTACTTTAACGCCTCGACTCTCGCCAAGGTGGCGATCATTAAACATATGCAGTTACCATGACGATTTTGTGCATTAATGTGGCAATCGTAATTTAGAAATAAAATGGCGATTTGGAACAACATGTAAGTAAAGCATGCCGTTACATTTTTATTTATTTTGAAGTGCCAATTAATGTAGTTTAAATAATTAAGTGTCTTCAGATTCCTTAAATGGTGCGTTTATCGCTAGTTTGTTTACTTTAGTTTTCATCTAGTTTTTTTGGGAGCGTTGAAACGGTACTTACCGTATCGTACAATCGTATTCCAAACCATCAACAATTTCATGTGCCCGGCATTTATCTTGGTGAAAAATTGCTTGTCTTGCCGGACCGCCGGGATAATACGTAAGTACCGTTAAAACTTGTGCATAACTCCCAGAGACCCATGACTGCAAAGCTCGCCAAAGTACGGGGATTTTTTAGGTTGGCGAGAGTGGGGATGTTAAAATAGGAATCAACTCTTTCTTGTACCATAAAACGCATCTTTGGAATCGAAATCTATCTTAAAATCGCCTACTGAAATTGTTTTACAATCTTCGCCAGGCATATTCTTCCTGTAGGCATATTCCAACTATACCGCAAAGACATTTTAAATGCTGTTTGGAATGGGCATCATAATCCACGAGTGTACCGTGTTTTCCTTTCTTGTTCCACAGAGAACTTCTTCGGAATAGAAATCTATATTAAAATCGCCTAATAAAACTCTTTTACAATATACGCCAGGCGCTTTCTAACTATACGCGAAATATATTTATAATAAATTGTCGCGTTTTGGCACCACATTTAGCGATCCATTATCAAAAATTGCAAACCTTGTGCGACTTTCAACATTTTATTAACTTCCCCCCCCCCTCTCCACATTATCTGGCAAACACATTTGAAAAGTGATTCGACACGCTAATGTCTACACAGAAATCCTGATTGAAATGAATAGCACTCGGGGCTAAACATTTTGGGGTGGACCGCCCTTATGACTTAGGGGTATGAGACATAGTTAAAAACCTATTCTATGACCTACCGAATATACATAGAAAATTTCATTAAAATTGGTCGAGTGGTTTCGGGGGAGTTAGGTGACTAACACTGGGACAGGAGAATTTTATATATTAGAAGATTAGATTGATAAATATGAACAAAGAATGTTTCAGAATAACTTAGATTCTGGGACGCCTTCGAGTAAGTTCGTGAAAAGGAGGATACAGAGAGGTCGGAGAACTGCTCCTGTCTAACATAGAAGGACCTCATAATTCTTATATTTTATAGTATAGTGAGAGGCGAAGAAAAATCCTTCTGTTATTAAACTTAAAATGCCCCCCTCGTTTTTTAAGGATACGCAGCTTATTATAAATTCGAAAGTAGGTACATGCAAAATACGCGACACATTTTTTGACAGTAGTTTTATCAACAAGAAAACTGTGTAAACTTCATTTTGTGGAGGGAGCATGCATGATTTTTTTCGATAAGGTTAAGTCCATTTCATAGGTAAAATAAACCCTTATTAACTAGAAAAATGGTTTATAGAAAACCATGCATCGTTTATCCCATATTCTATACGAATCGCGGAAAAAAGCGCACCCGGAAAAAAGGCACACAATATTGAATGGGTTGGTTTGTTTTTTTGTGTTAAAAAAAAGAAGGGGGGGGGAATCAGAGGTACACATCAATATAGTTTGTATTTATCTCGACTGAATATTGTCATTCAGATAACTTTTCCTAGGACAGTGGCTTGATTTGTAAGTAGAAATTCCATATAGTATGCACTGTAGCCCCATGGCCGTCCGAAACGACACACCTCCTCTTCTACAAATTTGAACCCAGTATTTAACTCAATACTAAGTGAAAATACGAGTGTCTCTATAGGGGGGAGGGGGGCATTCAGAGTGTGAAACATTTTAGAGTAAAAATAATAGTTGATACCCCCCCCCCAAAAAAAAAAAAATAATCAAATACTTAAAAAAAAAATTCACTTCACCAAAAGCTAGGGGCCAGCGGGGCTACTGTGTATACTGTGTACTTATAAATCAGACGACTGTCGTTGAAAAATTATCTGAATGTCAATTTTCAATAGAGATGAATACAAAATACATGAATGTACCTCTGTTTGCGGCCTTTCGGATGCCCACTCCTTCCTTATATTTTTTTTTTTCACAACCCCCCCCCCCCCCCCCCCACTCGTCTGAATATAATATTGCGCACTTTTTTCCACTCACCATACTTGTGCCTATCGTCATATATCAGCCTATAAATTAGTTAGTGGCATACCTTTCAGCAAGTTCAACGATTTAGGCGAAACAGGAAACTACAGGTCATTACAGATAAACAGGGTTCTACAGCTAAAATAGGTGAACGGATTGTAACCAAATTTGGTATATAGACTATAAATGAAATTCGCCCAAGGAATATCGGGGAAAAAATATCTCCAATAGGTGACGTTTTGCATGAAAAAACATGAAATTTAACAATGAAAATGGATACTTCGAAATGTACAAGCAATTTGAACATTTATTCAATAGCTTTTGGGCATTTATTTACTAATTTGGGTCTCTTTTTTTAGCTCAATTCACCATGCAAAGCGCCAAAGAGTGGACAATTTTTTAAATTAAACTTTTTAAAAATCTTTTTTCATCGCATCTCGTGTACAATTCTGTGTACCAAATCAAGTGCCAATCGGCTCATTCGTTATAGCTACAGAATGCTATTTATAGGAGAAGTTTAATTATAACCACCCTATGCTACTGATTTGCATCAAATTTAAGTTCCCAAACTCCAAAATAATGTTAAATTTTGAACGTGGTCTATTTGTCAGTGATTTACTCGCGTGGTGAGCAATTTTTTTTTTTTTTTCCCGGACATAAACCGATTTCGGAGTTGGGTTTGAACATATGTTTATTTATATATACATATATTTATATGTACACACATTTGTATTTTGAAATTTTAATGTATGGTTTTGATTAAATTTTCATATGCGTACATAGTCTTGTTTTACTTTACTTTTTGAAGCATAATCAGTAAAAAATCATTTTCTTTTTATATTATTTTGCTTTAGATGTATTCGATTTTTTACTATTTTCTTCTTTCTTTCTATTCTGTTTTTCAAATTTTAGCCTACAGATTTTATGATCAATCCAGTTCCAAAAAATCTCTCACCATGTCGTATCCATGAATATCCTACTGAAAATCTATAAAGCGAACAGGGGCCGAGTGGATGAGACACTGAATATTGGAGTTGGGCTAAATTGTGCAGGTCCACAGTTTTGGCTTCTCTCGTGCATTTTGATCTAATGGGGTAATAGCCCTTAAAAAGTCCTCCGCTTAAAGCACCCCCTGTTATACGCAGATAGCTTTCGTGTGCCTTAACCAAAACAAATGAGGTTCCATAAAATCTAGTACTATTACAATTTTTTTTAAATGTGTTTTTCTATGTTCACAGAAATATTCCTTACAAATACATCTGCTACAGGCAATTTGTTGCTATATAAAAACACAATTTTTCATGGTAACCATTTTCTAAATTACAAATGTTGAAGGGTATTGAATATATAAGCAACAATCTTTTGGAGCAGAGAATATGCTAGGGGACAAACATACAATTATTCTTCTGGAAAAAAAAAACCGCACTAACGTACTGTTCGTTTGAGAAATGCCACTGTGTGTGTTTAAGTGCAAGTGTGTGCGTGTGTGTGTAGGGTAGGGATGGACGCGAGACGCGAGAATTCTCGCATTGTCTCGCGAGACGAGACGAAAGACGAGACAGGCATTTTTTGCGAGACGAGAAAGAAAATATTTTGCGGGACGAGTCGCGAGACGAGACAGAGTCTTGTCTCGCGCGAGATTTCTCCCGAGAATTCTCGCATTTTTTTCCGTCTCGCATAAATACGATCTGAAAAGCGACAATTTGCCTGAAGCCTCTACCGTTTAACTTGCGTCTCCTTCGTTTTCGGTCCTGGTATACTATCAGCACTCTACAATACGCACAAACACGTAACATTTAAAATTAGAACAGACGAGAGATATACAAAACACACAAAGGAGAGGATCAAGAAAGAGGCGAAAAAAAAAAAAAGAAAACAGAGAAGAGTTGAAAGAAAAATAATAAGTAAATAGGAAAGGCGGTACGGTATGTTCAAATCTGACCACTTTTAGACAGGGCCCGGGGCATTAAGTTTGGGGCCCCCCTTACTATCCCCTTTTTTACGCATTAAGCCCCTTTACTGAGCCCCCCTTTTTTAAGCATTTTAACCCAGTTTTGGCCGCTGTTGTACTCGAAAATTGCATTTCAGTTAACTGTAGTTTTTGTACTTTAATCAAATCGTATTTATCACCCCAAAAAACTATCTCTAACTTGATGTAGTGATAGAAAATTAGGTAATACCTATATTATGGAGGAAATTCAGTTTTTTCCCTACAATTACTATTTCAGTACATATGAATTTATAATTTAGATAATCGGGATATATATGGGCCCCCTTTTTCTTCAGGGGCACCGGACTACCGCTCCCCCCTTGCCCCTGTGATAATCGGGTTTCGGGTATATCAGAGAGAGATTAGAAGTAGAGCAACTTGCATTCGCATTGATGCTTAGTCTGAGTAGGTTGAAATATGGTTGAATATCCTTGGTTGACATATCCTTGTACCGATATTATCCTCAAACTTTCCCGCACGTTGCGGCGTGCGTAGGGGGGGGGGCGCCCACCCTGGTAACAACTTTCTAGGGGCGGTTAAATCCCTATTGTTGGCCTATTTTAAAGAGATTAAAATGACATTTTTTATTCTTATATATTAATATCGGACGGAAAGAAATGCAAGCAATTTTTTTAAAAACTATTTCTCTTTTCGTTTATATTATCATGTTTTTCCTTCCTTCGGCTTGCAAAACTTTTATAAATTTTTTTCCTCCCCATCATTTTATCTTGCAGTTGGGTTCCTATTCTAAAATTATCTTCGCCTGTTAGATGTCTTTTCATTTTTTTAAAAAATCCACACTGGATATACATTAGGGGGATTATGGTTTAATTTTTCTGTAAACAGGGCGACCATAACGACTGTAGTACTATCGCTAAAATTATTGTGGAAAAGTACAAACGGATAGTCGTCAACGAATTAACTGTTCAATAATTTAAAATATAAACAAAAAAATAAGACGTCTATTAACCAACTGAGATACTATAATGAAATCTAAAAATGCACACACGGTAATGTTTTTGGAAATATTAGGCAAATAATTATAATTATCGTTAATATAATATTGTTTTCATTAATATAAAAATTACACATATTTTAGATTCTTGGAAATTGACGTTAAAGTAGTAAATAGTAGTAAATAGTAGAGATTTAATAAAGACTAAAAGTGTTCTGTTAATAATTTTTCAAGGGTTATCTTACAACCAATCGAACGATAAGTAATTCTAATTTGTGCTAATATATCCCGCAGTAATTTCAATAGAGGAGATTACTTGAACTTAAAAAAAAAAAAAATCTGTTTCGTCTCATGCAGATATGATTTTAGTAAAATATTCGCTACTTCTCGTATGAAGAGCGGGTGCGCAGCTATTTTAAAACAAACGGTTGTCCATTTTATGTAGTGTCTGAGGTATTTAATGCTACAACTTGAACAGTATGATGTAGAACTACAGTATGATGTAGAAATAACACATTTTGAAAGTCGGGAGTTCTCTGCAAACCACTAAGCTTTTCACTTTTCTGATCGCGAATGACACCGACGTAGTTTTTTCAGTCATTATATTGCAATGATGCCAGGTTAATACTCATGACGCAAACTTTACATCAAGAGTCAAATAATTTTGCTTTTATTTTAGATTCCACATCACTGGAATTAATTGAAATTACTCATGCTAGGAAAATTTTCGTTTACTACAGTGCGAAGAACGGGCACGCAGCTAGTAAATAAAAATAAATACTATATTTTCGGTGTGACATTATATATACGGATTAAATCTCAATTTCTTTTACTTCAAATGCCGATATATGCTGATATAGTTATTAATAATATTATTTATTAATATTCTACTAATGTGGCTATATGTAAGTAATTGTTATTATTAATATTAATTTTCAATAAAATCCCAATAATAAGTTAGTATAAAATGGTAACGAAATCGCAGTCCTTAATTTTGCGAGACTCGCGAGACATCTCGCGTCTCGCGCGAGACGAGACAGCAATTTCTTTGCGAGACGCGAGACGAGACACAGTGTTTGCGAGACGAGACGAGACGAGACTGCCCCGATTCTCGTCTCGCACGTCTCGCGTCCATCTCTAGTGTAGGGGGGGGGCAAGAGCAGTTGGACTCCATGGTCTCCTTGTCCTGCCCCCAATGAAAATCCTGGCTAAGTCCTTGGCTGGGTTTCATTTTATTTATAATGAAACTCCAACATCGCGTTTTCTAGATAAGAAATGAAAGGGTTGAAATCCCGAAATTTATTGGAGGCCGAAACCGATACATCGTCTGAAGTATCCGGCACTTATTTTTGTCCACTAGTCAGAGAAGCGTTTTGTTAATTTACGATCGAAAAAACGCTTTTGGTAGAGAGTGTTTACAATTTGTTTATTTCCCCCCTCAACATATGCTCCACTTGTCTTCCGGTGAGCTTTCGTTTTTCTGAAAATAATGGTTCCGCCGAAATATATCGGAATTTATTTGGAAGTCGGGACGTTTGCCAAGAAAGAAGGTGGAGCTGCATCCATAAACATTCTGAAAGTGCCCAGCCGGGCACAGATTTTAACGACGTTCTGCGTCGTGTCGTACGAATAATAACTTGGAATATTTAAACCGTGTTTTTATACGGCGCCAAGTCGACATTTGAAGCAATGTGGCCCTTTGAAAAAACACTCAAAAAACTGTGATAGATGATAAAATAAATAAAAACTTTGTGAAAAAACAGACATAAAAGGTTACTTATAAGGCGTAACGATCGTTTCAACCAAAAAATTCTTTCGGTCTTCATCAGACAAGCCCTTCCGTCTTACTGAGCAGAGGGAACGTTTTGCTTAGTGATTTTTGTCGATCCCTGTTATAATGAACCGTCTGTAGATATATATATTTTAATACGACGACCTAATACGTATTCATACTTTAAAATTATATCCGGAGATTTACATGTTAAAGCATCATTTGTTTGGGTTTGATGGTGGTTTTGTTAGAAACAGACAAAGACTGAAATAGAAGAATTCTACATGTCTGATTACTTCGATTTTATAGTCAATTAAAAATATTTTCGTTATATTGAATTCGTCACTTTTACCGATTTTATAAAAATACTGTTGAGAAGTCAAATGTTAAGGATTTTCTTAATCTATATAGTAAAAGCCTAGAAATAGCTTGAAATTTTGCACAAGCAGCAACACAATGTATAGAAGGGCATTGGTGACTTCTAAATGCTCATTCGTAGCCTGATTTTTAGATATTATTCGTAATTTTCAGTACCAGAAAGCAGAATAGAAGAGGAAATTTTGTAAGAATTTTTTTCGCGAGTTTCATATATTACATTAAATGTCAGCTTAAACGTAAAAATTGCGTCTCGATCAAAATAATTTCTTTTAATTTTTATTATCTCATTTTTAGCTTGGAATAACTCTTTGATTTTAACAACATAGAACCACTTTTTCCGTGATCTTCAACCATCTTTTCCATGAGACCAATAAATAAATTTTAAGTATTTCAAGGTTTTTCTTAAACCATGGCCCGTGTATATAAATGTAGGACCTTAGTTTTCAGACGCTCACTTTTAAATTCTAAGCGAGATTACAACTGTGCTTCACCGACGAACAGTTACTACACTTGCATAACATATACATTCTTCTTTATTTTTGAAGCTGTAGAAAGAATGTGTACAAGTGTGTTTTAAAGGTTCTAAGAAAAATCCATCGCCGAACATAGCAGCCACCACAGCAACTTCGTTTGAGAGTAATGAACACATTTCTTGATTTTCATAGAAGTAGAAAGAAAGTATGCAAGTGTTTTCTAGAATATTTATGACCTCCCCCCACATTTAAATGACATCATCGCCGAATATATATCGACTACGAAAGCAACTATGTATGCATGACATAAACAAACCTCAGTTTATGCCTAACACAAACAGGGTTACAGGCCTCTCAGTCGAATTTTTTTTAAATTCCTAATTTCATCAAAGTTTTATTTACATAGCCTAGTATTTTAATGGTTTGGTAGGGGACACCTTGACATTTAAAAGAACATTTAACAACTGTTGAAGCAGCAGAACATTTTACTCTATTATTTATAGAGGTAAGAATTTTAAAAAAATTGGACCGACTGAGAGGCCTAGGGCTATCGAATTAGCTCCGCAACAAGTTTGATATTCCCCACTAATGCTAACAGGTATAACCCACTATTTTTGATTAAAGAATCTTGTGAACAAGAGACAGCGACCCAGAGCTTAATTTTCAAGGGAGCTCATGTGAACTCTGCTACCTTAATTCTTTTTTCTCGGCGAATTTTAACATTAAATTTAAAATCTTAATTGATTTCATAACTGCTTCTATTAATATACATTTTATCACATTGGATGCAATTAATGTTGTAATTTACAACAGAACAAATTAGGGCTCCTGTACTTCTTGTGTTGGAAATCAAGCAATGCAGCGAATATAAGGAACGTTTCCTTCAGGTGCTTCCTTTGTTAACGCTTCCACATAAAAGACTAATTATCAGAGAAATAAAGTGGTCAGAAAATAGAAAATGAATTATGGTTTCCCTCTTTTATTACGTATGCAAAGTAAAGGAAACGGAATTGAAGGGAAGGAGAACAGTGTATGCGATGCTGAGAAAATAAATGTTAATTCTTTATTTGCCTATAGCTTTTGTTCTCCGTACGATAAAGTATTAGCGTAAATCCCATTTGTTGAATAATTGCTTTGAATAAATAGTGAAGATACTTTAAATTCATCGACCAGCTTAATTAAATAAACTCCAGTTGCACTATACTTGCTAATTCAATTTTCTTTAAGCTCAGTTTTACATATAAGCATGGCATAATGCGGTAAAAATATTGCCTTAAAGTTAATTTATTTTATTTGAATGCTCCGATCAAGAACGTATTAAGCTCGGATAAGTCGAAAGAGGGTGGTTTGGAGTCATGACTATAAAACAATCTGGCTCTCAAGCCGTCTTTTTACAGAGGGACTTTTTCAAAGGGTCAAAATTTTTCTAGATTTTATAACGCTTGTAAGTTCCTGTAACGATGTTTTGCACCATGAATGAGGCCTCTGGGAGCTGTTAGGAGATAGACAGGATAAATCTCTGAAAGTAAGTGATATTAAGTCAGAATTTAATTTGATGAGGAGCAGATTTCTAAAGAGAGTCTTTTGACAGTAAATTTATTACTATAAAATCACTTATTTTCGTGAGGCATTAATTTTCGCGAGCCCACCGTAATCGCGAAAATTAAATTCTTCGCTTCAAAGGATGATAAAAATCAAAAATTTTTCAACTACCAAAATTTTAATGATTTATTGCTCAATTACAAACTCTTTTATGACAATTTTCTTTTTTACAACTAGAATACTATACAACTATTTCCCGAATGTAAAACAATAATATAACTAACAGAATGAGGTTTATAGAAGTTTATACCAGCTTCTTTGAAGCCATTCAAAATGGGGAAGTGGAGGGGACGAACTTTTCGGACAAAAGGAAATTTCTTAAAATGCCTAACTCAAAAGGGGCTCTGTAGTTAGGTACTTTCGGGATTTTTCAACTTTCGGTTCTATTCATATAAGTTCGCGAAATTTTCAGCTCGCGAAATCACCGATATCTTCATTTTCGCGAAAATTACGGCTCGCAAAAATAAGAGATTTTACAGTACTCATAATTCTAAAATATATCACACTAATGGTTTTATTGAAATACAAAATTAACACTTTTCCATGCATTAAAGATGCGCTGCAAAAAAAGTCTGTCAAATTTGCAGAAAAAACTGTCACCCAGGACGCCAGTTTATTTCCGTTTTTTTAAGGAAGTCATCCATAAATTTTACAGATTCTCAGTTGATTTTACAGAAATCTTCCATATAAGGGAAAAAAATACGGAAAACTTCTGTAAAATATACGGAAATAAACTGGAGTCCTGGCTGACAGTTTTTTTCTGTCAGTTTAACAGACTTTTTTTTTTTTTTGAGTGTGGTTGCCTGATTATTCAATTTTTCTATTCATACATTCATAGCATATCCTGTGACTACGAATTTAAGAACGCAGTTTTTATCTAGATCATTAAAGTATAGCAGTTTTATTAGCTACAAATTAATACTTTTCCCTCTGACAAAACGTTTTTCAATCCAGAATCTAATATCCCAGCTGCAGTAAATTGCCAAGAACATCTGTCCCAAACAACGATTCAAAAATAAGTGTATGTCTTGTTAGTCGGAAACCTATGGTACATACCGATAAAAAAATCTGATGTGGACACCCCATGACTTCCATGTAATACGTCTATTACTTAATTTTTTGATGCATTTCATTTCAATTTATTTAATTTGAAAGAGATAACGATAATTGAATAATATTAAGACTTGGCGATTTCTCTTCAAACGAAAGACATATCGGCAAACTTGATTTAGTTTTAGAAACTTATTTTTGGTGGCAAATTTGGCCATATTTCGCCCACTCTTCAAGCTTGGCGACAGTTGGTGGGATTTTCGGCATTTCCCAAACAATGACAGTCCGTAAAATTTAATATATTGATGTATGGAATCTGGCCACAGACAACAATGTATTGAAAGTCTTTTGCGTGTCGCTGTAGATAATTTTTTTATGAACTTCATTCGAGCTTATTGTATTTGAAACCGAAAAAGGAAGCTTCAGTGGAATTAAGACTTGGAGATTCCTCGGCAAATATAAGAGCTTGCCAAGCCAGGTTCAGTTTTAAAAAACTTAATTTGGCGCCAAATTTGCGATATTGTGTCAAAAATTGCCAAGATTGGCGATATTATAGATATGACCTAAATAATGACTGTTTACTGCCTTGTGTGACCATAATGTACTAAAGCTGTCCATCGATTTGAATGCCTTGAAAGTCTTTTCGGTGACCATGTAAACTACTCAGTCGACTGCAATCAAAAAGGGAGATGCAGAACTAAATTAGAACTAGATAATTTCATACTTAAGACGTTACAACAGTCTTAAGTATGAAATTTCAACATTGTACGCATAGTAGTTTTTGAGTTATCCGAGTTATATTCATACATGCGTACGTGCAGACGTCATGAAAAAATTACCCAAAATTTACTCTGGTTTAAAATAGATCGGTTTATGGATGCTGGTTTAAAATAGATCGTGCATGCATAAATACGAACATACATAGATGCGTAGGTTCAGTTTTCACTCAAAAAATCATCAAAGCAAATTTGTTATTTTTTACTTAGTAGACGAAAGTAAAAAGCAATTCATTATATGGTAGACACGAAATGAAAGAAACTGTGTATAAGATTTATATATCATACACATTTTCCCCCAAGTGCATACACGTGAATAGATGTTTATAAAGAAAATAGCACATTAATTATTTCAGCTTTAAAGTAGGAATCTCTTACAGCAATTAAATAACTTCCATGAACCCATACAATTTTAATGAACTGCTGGAATCTTCTTATTTATTACTCATTACAATAAAAGCTCTCAGGGGATCGTAAATCTTCAGACTGTTTAAACAAAAACGGAAACTATAAAGTTGCTTTGTCAATTAAAATTCAGTTTGGACAGCATTCTTGGAAAAATGTTTTTATTGTTTAATTTTAGAATGCATCAACAGGAATTGTTATCCGAGTCGTATTGCAAATTAGTTTCGTTTGAATAAAGATATTCATCCTAACGCAGATTATAAATAAGAGAGAAATTTTTTTTTCAAACATAGCTATTTTCGTTAAAATTTGGTTTCTCTAATAATAATGTTATTTGATACATTTGGCTTTAAAACGACAAGCTTATTTTAGCCTTGAAGAATCTGAGATCTTACTTGCAGTAAAGAAAACTTATTATTTTAAGAGTTCATTAATATTACTATTATTTTTTTCCTAGATATTGGAGAAATCTTGAGTAACTCATATCACTAAAATCTAATCTACAACATTTAATATCCAACAAAATGCATTCAAAGCATAATTCATAAACAATGTAATAAATTTTAACACTTTTGAAAGTTTAAAACTTCCTTGCACGTCTATTAGATCAAAAATATTTTCGACGCACTTCCTCTAAACTTATTTGTTTGAAAGAGATAAAATATCAATAATAGTAAGATTTAGCGATTTCTAGCCAAATACTTCGATATCGCCAAGCTGAGTTCAATTTGAAAGATTTCCTTCTGACACTTTATTTGGCGATATTTCACCATAAGCCGACAAACTTGAGATAGTCTGCGAGATTTTGGGGATAGCCAAAGTAGTCATTGACCACAGACTTTCAATGAATTGAATGCATTCATACACCTCAATGTATTTAAAGTCATTTGGCAAACCCTGTAAATAAATTCTCAGTCGATTACTGTCAAAAAAGATATTGAAAACAGTTAGATATTACAATAGTTCTAAATACAAAAGTTCAAAATTCTACGGGTTAAAGTTTTACAGTTATACAAAATACGAAATAATTTTTG
The DNA here is from genome assembly GCA_038373885.1 of Cheiracanthium punctorium. Classification (NCBI taxonomy): domain Eukaryota; kingdom Metazoa; phylum Arthropoda; class Arachnida; order Araneae; family Cheiracanthiidae; genus Cheiracanthium; species Cheiracanthium punctorium. The sequence continues at coordinate 146,592 of JAWZYV010008908.1, read as the reverse complement.
GCGCCAAATTTGGCGATATTTCGGCGAAACTCGTCAATGTCGACGACATTTGGCGAGATTTTAAGCATGAACCAAACAATGACAGAATATCGCCAAATTTGGCGATATTTCGCCAAAACTCGCCAAGAACGATGACAAATGGCGATACTTTGGGCATGGACCAAATAACTGAATATCGCCAAATTTGGCGATATTTCGCCAAAACTCGCCAAGACCGAGGACAGACGGCGAGATTTTGGGCATGTACCAAACAATGACCGTCTACAGTTGTATTATATTGAAGATGTCCATAGACATTAAAGTACTGAAATTCTTTTCGGTGGTTCTGTAAATAAATTCTCCAGTAGATTGGGACCAAAAATCGAGATGCACAACTAGATGTTACAACAATCTTATGTATGAAATTTCATTATATTTTTTGAGATTTGAGAGTTAAATATGCACACACGTACAGCAAAAGTCGCCAAGCTTGGCGACTTTTGGATAGTTCTTGAGGGAGTCACGAGACCGTGGTCGGACCATTACCTAACTTATGTGGTAGGACGGCATTGTGCCTGAAATGGATGAATGCCCCTAAAATTGCCATTGACCGTAATGTATTGGAAATCTTTTGAGTGTTCCTGTAGCTGAACTATAAATGATAAAGATACTTTTTTTAATGGAGAAATTCATTTTCTAACTCTTTACAAATATATCACTTCTGAGTCGTTTGAAATAGACCAATACCTCTAAAAAACGCTTTGATGAATTTCGGCCCATAGAGCGTAATGTATTTCGAATCTTTTGGGCGGTTCTGTAGATAAACTATCCAGTCGAATGGAACCGAAAGGGGAGGTGCACAACTAGATGTTACAACGTTCCTAAATATAAAGTTTCAACATTCTACGACTAATAGTTTTTGAGATATGCGAGTTTAATGAATTTCGGCCCATTGAGCGTAATGTATTTCGAATGTTTTGGGCAGTCCTGTAGATAAACTATCCAGTCGAATGGAACCAAAAGGGGAGGTGCACAACTAGATGTTACAAATATCCAAAATATGAAGTTTCGCCATTCTACGCCTAATAGCTTTTGAGTTAGGCGAGTTTAATGAATTTCGGCCCATAGAGCGTAATGTATTTCGAATCTTTTGGGCGGTCCTGTACATAAACTATCCATTCGATTGTCACCAAAAGGGGAGGTGCACAACTAGATCATAGAACAATCCTAAATATCAAATCTCAACATTCTACGACCAATAGTTTTTGAGATATGCGAGTTACATACATACGTACGTACGTACGTACGTACATACGTACGTACGTTCAGACGGCATGGAAAAACTGGCCACAATAGACTCGCCGCTGGTCAAAATGAGTTGCAGACGCATTAATATGATCGTGCATGCTAGCCTACGATTAGATGCATCGAAAAAATTTTTAAAATTCAATTTAGAGGTAGTCAAAATCGGTTTTTTTGTCGAAATTTGGCCCCCAAAATTTTTCGGGATCACATTATAAATTCATTTTTGAAGTCAGTGCAATTTACTAACAATTTATTTCACTTTGTCAAACCTTTAACTACATGACATGATGCAATTTTAAAAGTATTTTTAGTATTTTAAAAGTATTTTTAGTATTTAACAATTTTGATTTAAAACTTCTAATGATCGCTTTAACAAAAATCTAAGGTTTTAAACGTCAAGTATTTTTTTAATGTTGGAAAATTTGAGATCTTACCAAGCTTACAAAATTTATGATTTTAAGAGTTAATTTAAATATTATTTGAAAGCAAATCAATATTTTAGATTTAGAAAAAAACTTGAATAATTTGCATAACAACAATTAATCAACATATTTAATTTTCAGTAAAATAGAAATACTTATAATTCATAAACAGTGCAATAAATTTTAACGCTAGTACCATTTTAAACTGAAATGACTTTTGCTTCCGGTTAAGTTTAAAAGCAGCTAATTTCTCTGAAGCAATCTTTTAAAACGATGTGCATTTTATGTTTTTAAGTACTTTTCTTTCACCCTTTAATGTTATTACTATATTTTTAAAGATAAAATTTTTTTTATTTGAGTGGTACCCAAATATACACAGACAATTAGTTCGAAATTTTGCTTACACATGCAAAAATGTACAATATTTAGAAAAAATATAACATTAGTAATGAAAATAATCAATAACATGCATTGTAAAAATTAGAGGGATCTACCTAATCTTAACCTCACAACAGTGACATACACCTCAGAATCCAAATAGGGATTTTTATATTAGAGATGAACAAACTTAGTTACTCCCTGTTGATGTAGGAGATGCTCTAATTTATATGTGGCTTCCAATAACTTAAGAAATTCACAAATTATGCAAGTTTGAAGTGCCCGAACTGAACTCGAGCGACTCTGTTAAGGGATTAACCCTCGTTACGTGTCATAATAATAATATCAGCTGATAAATTTAGTTTGTCCTATAATAATAACAAAAGAAGATGTTGTTGTTGTTACTCATCCCCCTGGTGTAGGAAAGCCCACATCAGGTCCAAAATACCTCCTCGCATGAGAGCATCGAAAACCTTTCCCTGCTCAACCAACAGCTACTTCCATAAGTCGCCTTACTTTTCTTTTATTCTTTTTTCTTTAATTGTATTTTTACAATGAGTTGATATTTAACTGAAACAATAAAACAGATGAATTTGATCAGCAGATGAAAATTGAAACATTGTTATAATTCGTAATAATTAGGTTAACCGAAAAATAGAAAAATGTGCCAAAAGAAATGGCGGATGTCATGAAACATTGATTTTGTTAGAAGGCTTTCCAGATTTACGGTGCAACATAATTTACAGCTCCCGTTTAAATGTTCACGTTGCTAGAATTATTACGGAATAGAGAAAGGAGGGTTTAATAAGAGTGTTTCGGTTATAATACTTAACCATAATTTGTACGGACTACACACGTAATGGAAAGCTTTTATAACTATTTCAAATTTTATGATCATATGCGAAATTTTAAAATTTTGTTTCTGGGTAAAAAAAGAACTACATTAATCTAAATTATTATTTATCTGTATTCTCTCTCTGCCTATATCAGTCCTTTACATGCACGCGTACACTTAAATAATTTTGTTAACTTACTTAATCATGTGGTAAAATTTCAACTTTGTAATATTTAAATTTACTTAGATGTTCGAAACATAGTATCATGAAAACATTTATAAAATAGAATTTTCTAGTAATAAAAACTAACCATTAATACATGAACTCAAAAGTTATCCAAATTAAAATCACAATTTAGGGACATTATCTTCTTTTATTATTTTACAGAACATATCTTTCAAAAATCAATAAAACTGAGTTTATTATACAGGCCATAAACTTTCGAAAACATTCTTTAAAAATTACTTCGTTAGATACCATCTACTGAATTGATTTCAGATTGTTTCGTGTTTTCCATCTGGACCAACTCCAAGCAGTAATTCCTTTCGGCAAAACTTATTGATAGAAACATTGTTTACCTCCTATTCAAGAGTTACTGAACATGCGGACATAAAGTTTTTGAAAATTCCGGAAACTGACATTTTAAAACCTTTATATATTTATTCAAAAGAATGTGCACAAGAAAACAACAACAAATGAAGGTGCAGATAGAGTTATATTATATTTTTGTGCTCTTGCGTTTTCCTTCTTTCAAAAAGATTTTAAATTCTCACACTAATTATAGATATAATAACTAGATAGATACATTGAAACCACTGATTTAGGAAAGTCGGTAATTTAAAAAAAAGTATAAGTAGGAATAAAGTTTTTTTTTAAATCAAGCTTTTCATTCAAAGATGAACTAAGTTATACAATAAATTTTGAGAAAATTTTCACTCTCAAACAACTATTCACACATACATTTTTTTAAACCTACGCCCGTCTGCGGCATTTCTGCCATTAGTCAATGAGCAGCCCAATAAAATGAAGAAAGTGTAAAAAAGCAAGAAAGAAAATGAGCCTCTGTAGAACTCTCATTAATAAAATTTAAAATAATAAAGCAGTTCTTGAGGTGGTCACCATCCATTTCCCCAGGATGACACAGAGGGCAACAGGCTAAATCCTTGGCTCCAATCAGGTGTAAATGTTTCTGCAAGTAGTCACGCCCAATTGTCTTGCGAAAGCAAGTTACTCCAACAGACCCCGGCAAAAAACTAGGGATTATATAATTTTTATTGAGCAGAATATTCCATTTCTTGTCCTTAGCTACATCAGCATGTGAAGATACTCTGTTATCGTTCATTTTGTTGTACATAATTTTTTTTAATATTACACAAACTCAGAGGGGAATCGGGTTTCTATAGCAACATATACAAATCCATCCTAGCTCATAGATCAGCGGTAGAGGTATTTAGAAAATTGATTAAATATTACTCTTTCGTGAAAAATAATAAATAACTTCTATAATCGCTTAACTACCTACTTAGGTATGAGGTCAAAAGAAGTGTTTACGCCTCAAGCTTATATAAATTATACATTATTTTAGATTTAAAAAATAATATTTTCTATGTTTCAAAGGATTCTACTTTCAAAGCATTTCTTCAATGTTTTAAAGCTTGGTGGTACAAAAACTCTCTCGTCTGTTAAATTTTATACTATAGTTCTATAGATTAGCCAAATAACATGGTATATTAAGATATCTTTTTCTGAAATTCTATACTGTTCGATAAAATTCTATGAAACCGAATTTATCCGTAGAGCATAAATATTTATAAATATTCCTTTGAAGTGTCTTCGTTAGGATTCAGTCCAAGGCATTGATTTCAGATTCTCTCGAGCATATCATCTGAAATAACTTTATAATAAAAATACATTTTCTGTCGGCAATACCTATTGATAGAAACATTGTTTACCTCACATTAAAATTATTTGAGTTATTTGAAAATACACTTAAACAAGAGAGATTCCGGAAATAATCCGTTAAAACCCCCTTTTTTTGCCCTTTAGTAGGAAGTGCACAAGAAAATAACAACTGCGGAAGATACGTTGAAAGAGTTGCAGCATCTTTTGCAGCTCTTTCGTTTTTCTTCTCCTGGAAGGGTTCCAAATTCTCGAAATCGAAGGGTTTGCTAAACTTCCTTCACGCTAAGCAGTTTTTTGAAAAACGGAAAAACTTTCGGAGGAACTCTATAAGAAGAGAAAATATATAGCTCCCTTTATGGAAATCGGTACGAAAGCTCCAAGAAAGTTCCCCCCCCCCTCCAAAAAAAGAGCCACTCCGAAATAGGAATAAGCAAGAAACATAAATCACGCCGAACAAATCGATTCAATAAGCACTTTCGAACACGATCTTATCTGTGCATGTGCTCCTGCTTAATGCATACTTAAGCTGTTCATTCTATTGTTGCAAAGTTACGGTGAGAACAATTTCGAATTCTGTGTTTATCGTTGCTCCCCGGCGGGAATCTGAATGCTTCACTAGGACCCAGCATTTAAGCGTCATGTATTTGCAACGGCGGGGACGGACAGACTGATGCAATATGCAATTAAGACACTAAAATATTTTTTTCTAGTCGTTGCCTTTAGAGCCCAATATTGTTGTTTTGTCGGACTTTCCAAAAGATCCATACATGCTACTACAAGCTATTTCGATAGAGAGAATTATTATATTAACCTAAATACCCAATATTAACTTTGTTTTTCTTTAAAATGGACTCATGTTTTTGAAGTATGATCGCTCATCTTTTGGAATTATTTTATGAATTCCTGTAATATAACAATAATGCTGCACACAATTTTCAATGGGGTACAAGGTAAAGTTTATAGCAAAATCATATATAAATTTCGTGGTAATATATACTTATTTACGGCAGTTGGAGCGCGAATGGACAGACAAACAAAACTTCGTCTGAAAGTGTTGAAAAAGCCATTTTCTTTCACCATATTCTTTAAAATTGCTTACTTAGCGTTTGTGTCTATCTGCATTACTATACTATAAAAATCTGCTTGAAGGACCCATACATTTGTACCTATTTTTTATTTCCAATGATTAAGGCCAAGCGACATTATCCTCGGCCAAAAGCGCAAAACAATATACACAACCAAAACAGAGAACAAAATTCAAGGTGACAAAAGTTCTCCACCAGCTTCCCAATAACGGGAGAAAATAGATGAACTATGAAAAGCCGAGCCGGTCACTCGAGAAGACGGTCAGCAATCATCAATTGGGAATAGGGCTATTCAGAATGCTGATTCGGTAGACATGAAGGGAGAGTCGATACAAAATGTTGTCAAGTCCCGTCGTCAATCTAAAAACTGCAACAACCCGATCTCTTAGGCATTCGGGTAAATGGAAGATGGGGAGGTGGCATGGCTCTTCTTTGTCCAGTTCTAGTTCAAGCTTTTTGTAGTTTTTCTTTTTTTTTAAAATTATTAATGACTGGTAGTCAACATTTTGTTTGGCAGCGTCTGTCCCTGGCATAGCGATATGAATACAAGGAGATTTCATTAGCTATCTGATAGTGAAGCCGGAACTATAACCGATCCGCCATATTGATAAGACCACACTGCAATATGACTGTGTTATTCTTTGGTGACAGTTCCAATTTTAAAAAAGTTGGCACCAAGAATAGTTACGTATTTGACATTACTGTAAAACTTTTAACTGTAGAATGCTGAGATTTTGTATTTAGAACTATTGTAACATCTAATTGTGCATCTTTACTTTTTATTCCATAAAATCGCGCATCTTTTAACTGTTATTTAAAAAGAAACCAACAAAAAGGTCCGTCATACTTAGACCAACACAGTTACTTCAATTCGTCCAATGTTGAAGATAGCTAATGCCGTCTCCTTGCAATCATATCTCTATGGTCCCTGAGAACGACTCGAAGACCAAGAAAGAAAATTGAAAACAAAGTAGTCCTCTATTCGTTTTCCAGTCCCAAATATCACTTGAGTGCTTGCAGTCAAGTGCTCGTTCAATGCTGGCTTAACGGAAAAGAAAGGGAAATCGGCTCTGTGCTCAACGTGTTAAATGTGAGCTGATCTGTAGTCAACTGGGCTGCACGAAGCTTCGGTGATATTAGTGGCTTTGAAATTTGTAAATAATAATAATTATTCTCCCACTTAAAAGAACACTGTTGCAACTCAAAATATCGTATCGCAAGGACATTTACATTGAAATTAAATAAATAAATAAATAAAAAATAAATAAAATATAGTTAAATGGAAATGAAAATTTGACTATTTCAGAATTTGACAATTATAAGAAGTTAATAGTTACTTAATTCAAAATATAGTTAATAAAATTTGTTGTTATGTCTCGCTTGAAAATTAACATTTTTTCAACTGTGACAGTATTCCTCAAGAGGTGGTTGATTATTGCAGCATTATACCTACTATGGGGAGTCTTTTTAAGCTCTTTTAAAGGAGGACATAAAGATTTCCAATATATTAGGCAAGGACGTAGCCAGGAATCAGGAAATTACTGACTATTTTACGTACATAATTGACAGTAGCAAAATTTTACATATTTTCATAAGCTTCGATTTTCAATTTATTACATGATTGTGTTTTCAAAACTATTGATGATAAATGGACCAAATTTACTATCTGAAATTTGAATCTAACCTATTCAAATAACAGCAGGAGTTAACGCATGCTCCTGTTTATTTTTATTAATATGGGTTAAAATTCATAATTAAAATGAAAAAATATGAATAATGAGTAAACATTATATCAATATTAGAGATGTACCGAGTACTCGACATATACTTGGGAATCCTCTTACTTAATTTTAACAAAATTGGAAGCTTGAAGTATCAAGTAGAACAGCGAGCCAAATATATGACTGTGTAATCATTATACACACACACACACACACACATATATATACGTGTGTGTGTATGCAAGTGTACTACTAATAAGTCTACTAATAAGTGTTCTATCTACTAATAAGTGTTCGGATATATTATATGCTAATGAGGATATCTTCAATCTTGATCTACGTCACGCCCTCTTTACTTAAATATCGTGTAGGAAACAGCATTGGCATTAGTCGCATTCAAGATGCCCCGAAATTCAGAGCTGTCTGGGAAAGGCGTAATTGTCTGATATCATAGAAATTACCGATCCTTAAAGGACATATCTAGTGAGTTAAACATTCCAAAATTTACAGTGGCTTTTGCGATTAAGAAGTGAAGGTGAGTGGTGACTGTCAGAATGTGATTCGACCCGGCACACCCACGAAACTTAGAGACCGAAGAGTGCTGTCCAAATAAATTCGGAAAAACCGCAAAAAACCTATGCCCCACATACTCCAGAAGTACCAACAAGCATCGAGGACTGTTGTTTTTATAATGCCATCCACAAGGAAGCACATATGTTTGGTTTCTATGGTCGCACTGACGCCCATGAGATGATTTTCCAACGGCGCTGCTTTGTTGAGGTGGTACAGGGAACATCGAAATTGGACCGTAGATGAGTGGAAAAAGGTTCCGTGGAGTGATGAATCAAGATTCAATCTCTACCAGCCGGATCGAAGAGTCTGGGTTTGGCGTATGCCTGGCGAACGCCTTTTGCCAGAATGCATTTTGCCTACAGTAAAGTTTGGCGGAGGAGGAATTATGGCCTGGGGATGTTTCTCGTGATATGGACTGGAACGCTTGATCCCAAGTCATGTTAAACTCAGCGCCGACTCCTATTCCACTATTTTATACAACAATGAGCTTTCTATGATGTGGCAATTTTACTGATTGGATCACTTCCAGGGTAACAACGCCACGTGTCATGTTACGAGGTCCACCATAGATTGGTATGATGACAATGAGGTGAACCTACTTGACTGCCCTGCCCAGATTCCAGAAATGAATCCTTTAGAAAACCTTTGGGACGAGTTGGATCGCCGAATTCAGGGGTGCAGCAAACGTCCAAAATCAATTTAATTACTTACATGTCTTCGCCAAGCCGCGTGGAAGAAAATACCACTGTCCATTATCCAAACACTTGCGGAAAGTATGCCCCGGAAGGTTAAGGCTGTAATTCCCTCAACTGGAAGATTTATCAACTATTGAATATGAATAAATTGTGTTTATCTCTTTTACCACAGGAGTCAATTTGGGAGATAGTGTATATATAGGGTGTTGCAAAAGTTCTGAAACACTTCACATGAGAGCATGCTTTTAGCTATCTAACGATATTTTAAGAAGATCAAGTTTATAAATAACATATCAAGTTAAAAATATTTCTCTAGACAACTAAAATAATAACATTGAAAATAACACTATTATACCATATTCTATATTATATAAATTTAAGTGTTTTTTTTTAAGTTATGGTTTTTTATTGAATTTTTATTTTGACTTAAAGGTTCTTATGTTAAATCAAAGAATTTTATTGAATTTTTATGTTAACTTTAAGGCCAAGTACATGTTTTCATTTTAAAAAGTGTAAATTTTTCATTTGCAGAAATCAGTGGGTTTTTTTTTTTTTTTTTTACTACTATTATTTTTTTTCAACAACTCGTTATAAGGTATTTGATACTCGGCACTCGGTCGAGTATTAAATGGCCGACTACTCGATACTCGGTCCAAAATACCACTTGGCACATCGTAAAAATTCAGGATGATTCTTTATAAGCACAGGGAGTCACATAACTACTCCCAAACTTCATCTCACAGCCTTTTGATTTTGAATATTTATTCGGAAATTCAAAAGAAACTTTCTTTTTCTGCTCTTAAAATGGAATGTAATCCCCTCAAAAAATTTGGGTCACGTCACGACTAAATTCCTATTGCACTTACATTGGAACTGAAGATGAATTCTTATAAAAGAGTTCTATATTAATTTGGAAATGCCCCCTTAAAATTAAATTTGTTCTAGAGGGAAAAAAAATGGCATGCACGGAGAAAAGATAAATACAAAACAGTACCACTTTTTTCTCTGTACGACAATTAAAACCAACACTGTTCTTCGTGACTTGAAATTATTTATACATTCATGCATTTTACAGAGTAAATTACATATTGATTATGCTGAAATGTAATATGGAATTGACTTAATAAGGCATGAAAAGCTTGTTCCAATTTATTTCCAAAATAGAAGCTTTACTGAATAGGGTTAATTGCGTATTCAGCGTCCTAGATATTATATAGAAGCATCGCATTCTAACTAAGGTTATTTTAATAACCTAATGAACTGAGTTTGCTTCAGGTATTATTTTTAATATAGTGCTCCTTTTATGTACTGCGTTGCAACAATATGGATTTCGCGATCCGGCAGACAATTATTTCACGTGTGGCCTAACGTCTAAATTGTCATTTTCGATCTTATAATTCCAGTGTAATTCTACGCTATTTCTGTAATGAATGGATGCAATTCTATGCTGTTTTCCATGAAGAACGGCGAATGAATTACTCGCACATGACAGAAAGAAACGAGAGTTATATTCACCAACGAGAATATAGCCCCCCAGGGGAAGATCGAATTAATAAAGAGAAAATCATTATTCAAGAGTAAGATATCACGAGAACAACCACGCGAAATTCAGCAACTTCTCTGGTTACAAAATTGTTACAAAAAGAAGAGAAAGAGGTGTTTTGAATAATTACTTCACAAGTTACCATTAATTGATATAGTCAGTCGCATTAATTTCCATGATTTGATATGAATGAAAAGGGGTGGAAACCAGAATAATACATTACACATCTATTTTTTTAAAAAATCACTTACAGCTATTTTACATGAGTCACATATAGAGTATAGACAAAATCCTACTTAAAATATTTCCAAATCCTACCTATAATTATAATGTGTACGTTTGTGTGTTTGGATGTTTGTGACAAAATCACACAAAAATGGCTGAACGGATTTGGATAAAATTTGGAATGATGATAGCTTATACCGTGAATTAACATACAGGCAACCTTTCATGCCTAAGCATAAATAATTCTTTTAGATATACAATCAAAATAATTCTAATACATTACGCTCTATGGGCATTTTATAGCAACTAAACCGATTCTAGAACTTTTTTCACTGATTGAAAATTACACTATTCCTGAGTATTATTGTTTGCATGTTTGTGAATTAAGGCCGATTATCTGCACTAGGGTCCTAGGTCTATATGGGTCAATTTCTCTGTGGGGGACTTTCTAAGGGATCCTAGCCCGTATTTGCGCGAGGTTTTTTAGAAAACCACGGAAAACTGCAAGCGGCCAGGTCGACAGGCGCGACCGCGGTTTGAAACTTCCTCCCTATACTGTAGTTTTTGGTTTGCTTATTTTAAAATTATTAATTTGCATTGTGACGCATGAAAATCCAGGTTCGATACACTTAGTTGCAATATAATAAAAAGACGTTAAATACTAAACACTATTTTATTAAAAAGATACTATTGAAGTATAAACTTATTACAATGGATGGTGGTGGCCCAGAGAAATAAAAAAAATACGTCTTATTTAGACAGTAAAATTAAGGTGGAATGAATTAAAAATTACGCCAGCAGAGAATTACACATTGGCGAGAACAATAACTTGGCTGAGAGCAATAACGCCAATTCCAGAGCAACCCTAAAAGTTAATCCAATAAAATTAAAATGACGTAATCGCGAGTAAATAATTTTAAAGATGTCGCAGGGCAACAAATAAAAACTTACGCCAGCAGGATGCCAAGAGGGGAAGCAGAAAGTACGTTGATTTTGCAAACGGACGTAATATAATCTATTTTTAGCTCAATACGCCGCCACCGGGTCTCATTTCGAGAAACAAATAGTTAAGAATAATGCATGCGGGAAAAGCGAAAATACAGATTTAATGGCCGAAATGGCAGAAAAATGAAAACAGAAGTGATTTAGAATACATGATTTTGGATAGATTACGTTAAAGAAAGCCAAATTAAATGATTGTTAAATTAGATATATGATCTCCATCAAACTCCCGCCTTCCAGTTACGAGAGCTGAACCTCTCAGCCACTGGTGGGCCCTGAGTATTATAGGCTATATTTTATGTATATCACAAATAGTTCTTTTTCAGGGATACTCATAAAAACTACATTACGCTCTATGTGTGTCTCTGTAACTACTGAATCGATTCCAAAACTTTTTTCACTGATAGAAAGTTACACTGTTCCTGATTAACATAGGCTAAAATTCATGCATGTAGCATAAATAGTTCTTTTACAGAAACATTCAAAATAGTTCGCAAATATTATTGTAACTGTCTGTATTCGCTAAATGCTTTTAAAAAATCTAAATTTAATAATTCTGAATACTCTCATTTTAAATGAAGAGTATACCAGAATGTATTATATTTCATTTAAAATAAGTAAAAAATAAATAATATTTAAATACAGTCACTTTTGTGTCTATAGTGCACACATATTTGCTATTCACACATACTTCCTCTGGACCTAATTCTAAAGCCGATTTAGACGAAGTCGCAAGTAGCAGCTAGTATATAGTACATATATAAACCGGTACTGCATTTATGACTCAAAGTTGAAATTGCTTGTTGAATCACCCCCACTGATCGCGTCGATTCTTCTTGACTTTCGCATCAGTCTTACCTCGCAATTCTACGCAAACCTTCTCGATTCCACCGCTATCCCGATCGTCTATGTGAAAATCCCCGTTCTGTAAGCGTTGAAAACACTCATATTATACATGCTTTCACTAACAGCGGCTTCACCGTAAGTATTTGAGAGTACATTGAAGGAGAAACTCAAAATTCCGTGAATGACGATAATTTGGCTTGCAAAATGACATTTTCAATAGAGGATACCTTTATGATGCAGGCACAAATCCACTGCTGTTAAGGGGTTATGTTGACCCCTTATTAGCATGACGTTTATGATCTATTTATGAACCAAAACAACTTACGCAGCTGAAGCCATCTACAGGAAAACTTCGGAGGCAAAGTTATACACTTAATATGAAAATGTCAAGACATTTAAAAATTTATTTATTATTTAGATGTAGGGGAAGGTAATGACCCAAAACGATCCTAGCGGACAAAATGATCACATATGTTTTCTTCCAGACAGGTAGTACTATCTACTAGGTAACACATAAGCTAGTTATGCCAGGTCAAGAACAAGCAATGGCGATATTTAAGCGATCGATGTATTACGTGTTTGAGTAGAATTTTTAAAATGTGGATTTTATCATACCTCCTATAAGATAAGCACCTTATAAAAGATATGATAAAACCTATTTATTTAGTCTTTAGTGTACAGAAATATGACTTGGTTTACTGAATTCAGTATGCATTTAGATGTGAATTATTCTTGTTTAGTTTGTTATGTTTCTCGGTGAGTTAAAGTAATATGACCTAAAGTAAGCAGCCATACTACCGGGTAAAATGATCCATCGACTGAACAGACTCCAGAGCCGGGTCCTAGTCATTATGGCAGCCCTTCAGACGTTCTCAAAATTCGGGACCCCCCATTACATTATTTAATTTATTTTTGCTTTTATTGTCGGCCATAATTTTTGAATTGTAATTTTGAAATATTCCATTTTATTGTTTGTGACACTTTTTTATTTTAAAATTTTCATAAAATAGGTTATGCATACTGTATTATTGCAAAGCTTATTTTATTTCATTATGTATAATCCTAATTACTTTTACATCGTTTATTTTGCGATAAAAGCAATTTACAATAATTTTCAAAGGATCATTTTGCCCTTGGCAGAGGAAAAAATGATCTTTTGGACTCTTTATAATTTTTTTTTAAAACCCAGTTTGGGTTTAAAATATTAGTAAAAGATGTTTATGATGCAAAACATTGTGACAAAGGACCAATGTTATATTTAATATTTATGCAATTTTATACAAGTTTTCGCCTTAAGGGGATCATTTTGGGCCACTTTTCCCTATCATTCAATAGTATGTACACATAATGTGAATTCCATCTCACTATTGATTACAATCCCATTCCTAGAAGACAAATGTCAATTGGAAAAAGATTTGGAGGAGTCGTTCTTTCATGTCGTAGATAAAAAATATTTTTTAATAAAAAAAAAAACAAATTTTTTAATTAATATAAAAGTATAAAGAAACTTCTAAGGAAAATAAATACACTCATATTCATTTATTCTTCTAAATTAAAATCCAATAATTGTAAAAACCGATCTAAATTAAATTTAAATATTAAAAAATTTCTTTTTTGAATATTCAGTAAAATTTGTAGCAAAAGTGCTCATGTATCTCCCCCCCCCCTCACACGTAACTGTTCATTATTGTTAAAATTTTACTCAAGTGAAGAATTTTTAATAGGAATATTGTTTTTTTTCCTTTTTGTAGTTGACAAGACTCTTTCGATCAAATGGAAAAGCAAAACATACAAATAGAGTACAAAAATGCAACAATATAATGAATGCACTAATTCGATTCAGTTACGTTCAGATATATCAATGCATTTATTTAAAATAAGATATCATGAAACCTATGATAAATTTAAAAAAAAAATGATACTATAGATATACTCATTCTTTCTTCCCAAATTAATTTCAGTTCAATATTTCTTTTCTAAGAACACTTCAATGCCTTTGTTTTTGTATTTCTTATATCGCTAAGTTCACTCCCTCCCAAAATAATTAGCATTATTTTATGCAACTTTAAAAAAATTCAGCAAATACTTCTGTTTCATTGTACTTTATAATAAAATAATATACTACTTTACTTTATGCTTATAGAAAAAAGTATCATTCTGAAACAAGTCGTTCACAGAGCAAGTTCTATCGCTTTGTGGAAATTGCAACATCATGCGAATAAAGGCACAGCTTATTCAAACACAAAATACATTTTATAATGGATATTTAAAAATGCATGCTTACCATACAAGCCTGCTCTTCGCATGAGCTTCTTTTTAGACAGCACTTTCATGGCCTGAAAGGAAAGATAAGCGTTCAATTCCTCTTTTCTTTGAAAAATGCGGCCTTTTAAAAGTAGCTATTTTCGACTATTTTCGTTAATTTTGTTCTTCACACTTAACGCATACAAGTATGAATGCCTCACATGCAAGCTTGAATAAAAGAAAGTAAATATAGATGTTTTTAATTAAGTCTCTTGTTTGTTAGCTGACTTTTGTAGAATACTTGTTTAAAAAATGAAGACAGTAAATTTTTAAGATGAAAAGAGAATTAAAGTAAATAGTTGATACAGAGAATAAACTGTGCGATAGTTTGAGTTAAAGTTCGAAAATATATATTTTTTAATTTTTAAACGGAGTTTGTATTTGTTTGTTTACATAATATTTAGTAAAAACAAAATGCTAATTAAAACAACTGGAAACTAACCTTTAAAGTCACTTTTTACATAAGAAACTCGAGGAAGATAATTCAAAAAAATCTTTCAAATACAAAATTATGTATTTATCTAAATTTCTAAATCATCTCCATATTTTACTCTTAACGGAAAACAAATTGTATAATACTAGGGGCCAAGGCCCCCAGACTCGATACGCTCGCTTTTCGTATGAGGCATTCGGCCCCTAATAAGGCTTATTCGTAAAAAAGACATAATTTCAACAGACAAAACCCGAAGATTGGATCAGATAGAATGTTACTGAGCTACACATTGCTTGGTTCTTGCATGTTCATTGGTACATAAAAATTTAAACTTCACACTACAGTAGACCACCTCCCCCTCATAACACGGAAGATATTTTGTTATGGGAATCCGTGTTGTACGGGTCCTGAGCTATACTCCACCTGGAGTGCGGACTCCGCTTATAATCGCTGGAAAAATTATTTGCACTCCTCAGAAACACAATGATATTTAATGTTGTCATTCAAAAGTTATATTAATTAGGAGCTAAAGCGTAATAAAATCAGAACATCTGTTTCAGCTGTATTTTTAATAATGTAAAACCTATTGGACACCTTGCGAATTTGCCACCCATGGCGATTTTTCATTATTTGGCGACTTGCGTACATGTAAAGTTAATAAAAGCTACGGAACAGATAGGATAGCTTGCCACCAATGGCGACTTTTCATTATTTGGCGATTTACACATGCTCACAACCTATAATTACTGTTCATTTAAGGTTACCGGAAAACCGTTATCCATATTTTCATTTACATAATCGTTTGCAGATTGGCGTACTTAGCACCACGAATTATACCATCTCGTCGCGCTAGCAAATATCCAAAGTGTACTATAACTGCTATAATGGCATAGTTAACGCCGCCAAATATTTCTACTGGTAGCAAATAATCCAGCTGGACCGAACCGGCTTTAAAATAATCTGCATTTTAATTATTTTTCATTTTCAAGATATTAGTTATTCTGTTTTGGAAAAACGAATAATCGCTAATTCTAAACTCCTGTTGTCTAAGCGACAGCGAACTTACTATTTGAAAATTGTCAACTTTGTGTAACACATTTTGAGTTACTTATTTCATATATTTTTTAATTTGGCGTAAAATGGGCGTAATTCTATTTAATGTTTGTCAATTTCACGCGATTCTAAATACTTGGAATTGCTTTGTTGCAAAAGAATGAATGATTTTATGCCAAATCTGGCAACCATTATGTTTTATTTTATCAGTTTTTTATTAATATCTTCTAATATAATTCGATTTTCGAAATTCAAGTCAGCTTAGCAGGTTCCTCGGAATTTTTCGAATCTGTGGGCACCTTAGTCGAAACTCAAATCCCCACGGTTTAGGAGGAGATAGGTCAACAAGCTCTGACAGCGACAGCGACAGCGGCCTTTACTTTTTTTTTAGAATAGAGAGATACAAGTACTAATTGATTCTTTTAACTTGTCATTGAAAATATATATTGATTTTTAAAGTATGCGTACGGCTTACGTCGGAAAATTCAAAACTTTTAAGACTCTGATTAACATATATTTTTAAAAGTATTTAAAAGTTACAGTTTGGCTGTTTATTTAAGAGGACAACTTTAATTCGTTGAAACAGTAAGCAGGCAGTGAAAGAAATAAGAATAAGTGCTGACGAGTGGATCAAAGAAAATTGTAAAATCATCTTTTTTTGTCTGGTCGATCTTCTTTTTAATATGAACTCTTAATTCGTTCCTCTGAGATTTTTTTAAAAGAGCTTGAGTTTTGAAATTAAATTAAAAAGTGTGGAGTTCTTTTTTGCTAACTAATCTTAAAAAAATAAATACATTAACTATTACATAATTCATGTAAACAAAGTTTTGAGTGACTAGAGTTTGACTAACACGAAATCAAAATCGATGCAGTTTTTTAAAATATCACCCATTACACATAACATTTTTTTTCAAAAAAGCTAGCTATTTTATGTTAAAAACAAAATAAGAAAGTTTAAAATAAGTAAGTAAGAAACTAAACTGAATAAGAAAATAATTTATAACACCCTATAAATGATCAATTTTAACACGCTTTTGTTAGCTTCACCTGTATGTATGTTTGTATGCTTGTATTTTCGTAACCGACTCCTTTGAACTCGATTTTGACCCACTGTAAACGGTCAGATTTAATTTAAACTTTGTAGATATATCAAGGATCGACGACAATACAATAATTTGGCAAGTTTATCCCATTATCCTGATTTTAACACGCTTTTATTTATTAGCTTCACCTGTATGTATGTTTGTATGTTTGTAACCGACTCCTTTGAACTCAAATTTGGCACACTTTAAATGGTCAGATTTAATTTAAACTTTGTACATTTATGAAGAGCCAGTGACAATACAATAATTTTATAAGTTTATCAAATTATCCTGATCAGATCGCCAGGATTAAATAATTTCCTCATTTCTTATCCTGATTGAAAGTAGAACACTTCCAAAGATTACAATCTTAAGAAAATCTTTTTTACTGTGGCCGTGATCGTATAGTGGTTAGTACATTGCGTTGTGGCCGCAATAACCCATGTTCGAATCCTGGGTACAGCAATATTTTTATTTTTACAAAATATCGTGATCCTTCACATTATGGAAGAGATAAGTACAAGAACATGTTAAGGCCATTGTTTTTAACACGCTTTTATTTGTTGATTAGAGACCTATTTTTCCTTTTTAGTGAGGAAAGTAGCATTTAACTGCAAGTTAATTAATACTTTGGTGCACAGAAGGGGCGTAGCAAGAGGGGGGGGGCTCAAGGGGCTGCTCCCCCACGAAATGGGACCCTTTACAATTTGATATTTAGCTTACAATTGAACTTTAGCTTTAAATTTGATACCCAGCCCACCCCGAAATAAAATCCTGGCTACACCACTGGTGCACAGTTAAAATAAATTATCTCACAGTTTGTACTTTCCAACTTAGTGTTCCTTAGTGTCTTATGAGAGATATTGAAAATTAAAAATAAATTTTAAATACATACAGTTTAACAAAAACTAAAAAACACGCTTTTATAGCAAATCGAACTAAAAAGTGAAAAATAAAAATATAGTTTAAAAAACCAAAAAAACACGCTTTAGTGATAAATGGAACTAATTAAAAAGCGAAAAATAATTCTTAATATAGAAATAAATTAATGAACGAAAAAAAGTATTATTGTGAAAAAAGCGTGGGGTGCTCCATATATCAGTTCTTGAGAATATTCGATCGGTACGATTAGTACAAAAATGATACAAAAAATATAGCACAAAGCGCCCCACGCTTTTTTTCACAATAATACTATTTTTCGTTCATTAATTTATTTCTATATTAAGAATTATTTTGCGCTTTTTAATTAGTTCCATTTATCACTAAAGCGTGTTTTTTTTTTTGGTTTTTTAAACTATATTTTTTTAAAAGCTTAAGTTCTAACTGCATAAAACGTTAAGTTAAATTTTATTGATAAAGTATCATTAACGGGGTCGACACTATCATAGTTTAGCATTTAGCAAAAATATAAGTCAAAAAATGAAATTAGTTATACTAGGATATAATAACAATTAATAATGGCCAACAAATCAATATTAGATCTTTTGAAAAAGAAGATACAGATATTTTACCACAAACATACACTGTGCATGACGGTATGTTGACGATTTGGCATTTTAGTGTAACATATGTTAGATTAAAAAAAAAAAACCTTAAATCCACGACATGATAAGAATTTAAATACATGATTTAATTCCACAGTAAACTTTGTGTCCCGCTGGGATCCCGCTGGAGCTCGGCTCCCACTGGAACGCTGAAAGTGAAGCAGCGTCGACTTTCATCAGCACTTAGGAGGATATGGAGCTCTCTCGACAGGACTGTCTAAAAGGAGCTCTGCACGTAAAATCTGTCATGGCTCCAATGTCCTACATGTTGAAACGATACCTGTGGGGATGCCAATCTAGGAGCAGGTCTCTCATCTGGAATCTGTTCAAAACTAAGACTCCAGCGAAGTTGGTCCTCTTCCCACTGTGGTTCAATGGTAGAGAAGCCGCTCCCTTCCGTTCATCGCCGTCCTATGTAGAGGATCTATTGCCGCTATGCGGTTTTCACAGACCATTAGGAACAAGACAGAAATTTTGCAACTATCTCGATAGCAATATTTTATCCTAAACTAAAACGTTATCCTTAATAACAGGTCCACCCTTTCTCAGTTAATAAGTATTTGGTAAAGCACAGCAAAAAATTTAAACGTATTTTAAATGCAATTGATAAAAGAAAATTTTTTAAATTAAAAAAAAATCAACTATCGCATACTATATTATTACACCGAAACAAAACAAAAAAATATTGTAAGAGGAGAAAAAAAAATGTTAATAAAGTTTTTGTCTGTTAGCTATTCACTAAAGTTAATCAGAAGCTTTTTAACTCACTAAAGCTTCTTTGGTAAAAGCCAATAAGCATTTTTAAACCATTTTGTTTTACTTATTCTGATCAGTATGAAGCAATTTAATTCAAGTATGCTTTAATAAATTATCCATTAAAAATATAATTTTACAAAAATACTTACATAATGTATATTGTCTTGCTCGTTGTAAGCTAATTTCACGATTCCAAAAGAACCCTATAAAGGAAAGAAAAGTGGGATTTAATTTTCACAGAATTATTTAGGCGGTTATTAGTAAGTGTGCTAGTAAGCTGAGCATCTGACATTTCCAAATCCATTGTCTGGTGGCTGCAGTTTTTCGCAATACGTCAATGTATATTAATAGTTAAAATCCGTTTATCATAAAATAATTTTCAAATTTAAAGTTTAAAAGTAGTATATAGAGCCGATTTTCACTTAAGCGATGTTTTATATTATACTATTTTACTTCGTGTGTGTGTCAAATACGTTTATATTAATTTTGTCGACATAAATTACATTAATAATTTAAAACTGTGTAAAATAACACGTAAAAAAGTAAGATACCGCAATATGATCGTTTTGGATCGTACAAAAGGTCCTCCCTTTCTCAGCTATATTAGAACTATTATAACCTTCCTCCTGGTTACAAAGTTTTTAATTAATTTTCAAAGGTTTTTGTTAATTTTACACTTAAAAAACGGTTTTTATTCAATGTTCTTAATAAATTACTTTCGTATCCATAGTTATAAATAATAGTTAACTGCAAATGTCTATTATTTTATATTAATATATTTATACTACTGTATTTTGCAAGATAATGCTGCTCTACAAAATATTACTCATTAGGGCTGGACGCGAGACAAAAATCAAGAGTCTCGCGTCTCGCAAAACAGCCGAAAAGCTTTGTCTTGTCTCGCAAAATCCGTATAATGTAATGTTAAAAATTCTTGTCTCGCCTCGCAAAAAAAGCTGTTCAACTCTGTCTCGTCTCGTAAAATATCGTCTCGCGTCCATCCCTATTACTGATTTAGTGCCATTTAGTACACACAATAAAGGACGGAAACTATAACGTAATCTATACATTAATACTGTCCTGACTAAAAAACAGAAACATAAAAAATTAAAATAAAAAAATTCTGGTGTGTAAAAGTTAAAATTAACTACACGCTTAAGAAAACAGAACTAAATTCGCACCGAACAAAACTATATTAGCTCCGAAGGATATATCAAATCGGGACAAGTTTGTATCGATTTTAAGGAGCTAATTTATTTCTTTCGAAGCAAAGTTATTTTATTTTATTTTACTTTAAGCGTGTAAGGATTTTGTAAATAGTACAAATACAGGAGGATTCATAACTCTTGGGGGGGGGGGGATGTAAAGGGATGGTAAAAGGAACCAAGACAGTTCGGAATCACATAGCAATGTGGGGTCGGAAATGTCCGTCCCTGTAATAAACACTTTGGAAGCAGTGTTGAAATGTTCGTCTATGTTTTCTTAACCGAGTTTCATAAAACAGTGGGCTTCTCTCTGATAATTCCTTCTATGAAATTAAACAGAGTTTGTAAGCCATCAATTTTACTCAAGTGCTTCATGTGACAGATGCGTTAGTTTTTGACAAATCATGTTCGGAATTGTTCCACATGTGTTGAAGTTCACTATTACTTCAACACGTTTTCCAAAGCGATTATCAACAGATACACGAGGATAACATTTTAGACTCTACTTTGCTATGTGATTTTGAACCGTATGGGTTCATTTCACCACACCCTTACATTTCTTAAAAAGCTTTACGAATAAGCCTGTGTAAAAAAAGTAGAGTACAAAAATTTCAGGTAATATATAAAAAAATTTATAAAATTTTTCAAAATTATTTTACTGAATTTTCTAATGAATAACACAAGCATAAAACAAATTTTTCAAAAACAAACTAGAGGTAAAAAATTTTGCTAACATTCTGTATAAACATTTTTTTTTTCTTTCTACAAAAAAATTTTAATGATAAACCAGGAAATTTAACTATAAACAAATATTAGATGATGGACATTGATTTTTTCCCCTCTACTGTTATTTTGTTCATTTTCATCTTATATTTCTTACATTTCATTTTATCTGAGGTTTCTTAGAATTATTGAGATCCATTACATTATGAATTCTCAAAAATATTATATTTCTTAACAATGTTTCGCAAGCTTGTTCAGAAAAAATGCATCAAGTTTAAAAATAACTACTGAATGCAATAGAAAATATCAGGGCGGTAGGGGGGGAGATTTTTTTTTCTGAGACACAAAGAAAGGCATTAGATATTTGATCGAACACAGAAGAGATAATGCAATTTATAACACAGAATTTTTGTTCAAATATTGTGTTTACGAGAAGAATTTTATATTTAAATCGTTAAAAGAATAAGTTATTCGAGAGCAGTCATATATGTGACAGGGAAAATCTGTTATGCTTCGAATAGTTTGCTTATTCGTAAAAGTATGGTCTCTGAATATAAAAGTAAGCTTGAAAAGCCGTTGAGAATACTTTCGGATGCCAGTGAAGAATATTGATAGCTTGACGTGCATACTAAGCTAGATAAGTTGTTTATCATATGATAAAGAAGTTCGAATAAGTCAGCAGAGTTTATTTATTTCCAGGTCAAAATTTACAATAATAGTATTTTTCTTTTATATATTTGTTTGTATTCATAATTAAATCGCTAGTTTAAATTAATAAAAACCAATGAATAAATTACTCGAAGGGTTGGAGAATACTAAACTATAAAGATAATACTAAAAGTAATATTTTAGATATGCCCTACTATTTTTTAAAAAGAAAATTTAAGCATTTTGAAAATGATTTTTAATAGGTTACATTTTTTGCAACATTATTGTTATTTATATTTTTTTTTCAATAAAATTGTTTCACTGTTGAAATAAAACAGTGAGATCAAATTATACAAGAATCAAAAACATTTTCAAACAGGTAGTCGAAGTGCACAGAAGTCAAAGTTAGGACGGAACATTCCGTCTTAACATTTTATGTTCAAATAGTAATTCTGTAATTATATCGCACACTGTGCTATGGACTGTGACAAAGAAAAGTTTAAAAATGTCATGATAAATTTCCTCATAAGGTTATGATCAGTGTTAAAGAGTTCGTTATTTTTAACAGATGAACATACTTGTTACTTGTCAACTGAACTGCATTGCCTTGGAATAACTTGCAATACATATTTTCCTATTAAGTTAATCACTTTTGCCGAATTTCACACACAGGTTTAGGGAAACCATTTCTTCTCCAGCTCTTCAGCCGTAATGTTACTTCTCGTTCTCAGAACCTTCTCAAATTAGTTTATCTTACATATCTTCGATGGGAATTGTCACGTAAATTAGGGTTGTATCAGTTTCGCCATGGGGTTTAAACTAAGGTCTCCAATTTTAAGGGAAAGTCCGCAATTTCTGTGGGGGTATTTCCGATTTGTCCCCAAAATGTAAAAAAAGCAATAAGGGACAATTTTTCATTTACATTGATTTTTAATCAGATTACTGTTAATTATTTCATGAATTACAAAATGTACCCAATTTTGTTTCAAATTTGGGGACATGTCCTCAATTTTACGTTCAAAAATATGGTCACCTTCGTTTAAACCAGGCCCAGCAAACACACACAGGTTTTCTGAACGTCTATTAACGTTCAGAAAACGTCTTCTGAACGTTAATAGACGTTCAGAGAACCCGTGTGTGTTTGCTGGGGTGTAATTTTTGCCGGTTTTTTACCGTCCTAGTCGATATCAATATTGGCCAGTTTGGATCACTGAAATTCACTATTTAATTTATTTAATACCAATCTAATATATTTTATCTTATAAATAAAAATGAAATTCTGTTTGTTTGTTTGTTTGTTTGTTTGTTCGTTTGTTTGTTTGTTTGTTTGTTTGTGGATTTGATTCGTATACAAATCCACAAAAATGGACCTATCGGCCTGAAATTTAGCACAGATATGTAAAATAATATAGAATAAATAACAGTCCACTTTAAAACTTTGAAAGTCCACCCGTTCCCGGAATTTAAGAGATTTTTTATGCTCTTCACGCAAAAATCTTTCCGTAATTGTAACCCCTGTAGTGAAAAAAATGTGAAATAAGGATCGTGGTTGCCATGTGTGGCGATTTTGCCGAATAAAATGTCGTTCGTATACAAATCCACAAAAATGAACCTATCGGCCTGAAATTTAGCACAGATATGTAAAATAATATAGAATGAATCGTAGTCCACTTTAAAACTTTGAAAGTCCACCCGTTCCCGGAATTTAAGAGATTTTTTATGCTCTTCACGCAAAAAGCTTTCCGTAATTGTAACCCCTGTAGTGAAAAAAGTGTGAAATAAGGATCGTGGTTGCCATGTGTGGCGATTTTGCCGAATAAAATGTTTTAAATTCTCAAAGTAAAAATAAAAGAATAATAATAATTTTTTTTTGTTAGTTTATATTCGTCAGGTTATTTTTTTTTAATTATAATATCGTGTGCATGGGAAATCAGAGCAGGAATGTAATGCTTTACACGCAAAACAATAAGAATTGAAGATTTCCGAGGCTAATGTGTAAATTCTTTTAGTTTGGCGAAAAAATAAAATGGCTGAAATATGGATTTTGAGTAAGTGAGTTCTAGCGGTTTGCACAGTTTTCGGCTTTGCGCAATTTATTGAGAGCTTAAGGAAATAGATTTTTGGAAACAAGTGCAAAGGTTTTATTAGAATACAGCGTTAAATTTTAATGATCCGTGAAGAAATAATGCAGTTATTAAGGGATTTCAAGCGATCTAACTTCAGAATTCTCGCCAATTGAGTACATTGATTTAAGTTGGGGGAATTCCGCAAAATTTCAGAAAATGGAAATCTTCTCATTTAGTACATCGGAGTAACGATGAATAAAACACATTATAGTTGATAATTTAAAAAAAAATCGGCTGTATTAAGGGATTCCAATTTTCAAATAACTCTCTTTGGCTACTCTTGGCGGTCGAACCATTTCCCATATTGATTGCTGCTAAGTCAATGCTTCGAATGATTCCCTGAAAAAACTCTTGCAAATTGGCGTATGTTGGCACTTTGGCGAGGCTTAGATTTGAAACTGGATTTTATTTGAGACTGGTATATATAATAACACTGGTTATAGATAAAAATGAATGTTGGTATGTGTTTATGAGGTTGAAAAACTCCAGCACCGTTGAGCACCGTTGCACGATGAAATTTGGTTCACCTAAGTCTTTTATGATGGAGAAGGTTTTTATGCTATCCGTTTTCTTTAACTTGCCACTTGGTGCCGCAGCACAACGTTGAATTCTATTCCGTTTAGCCGTTTGCTATGCGAATATCGTCCAACCGATTTCCATGAAATTTGGTACACGCGAATATTAGAACACGGAGAATATTTTTCACTATCCATTTTGCTGTAACTTGCCGCTAAATGGCGCTGCAAAGCATCAACTTCTATACCGTTCGACCGATCGGCATAAAATTTTTATACTTACACATTTGAGCACGAAGAATATATTCTAACTGCGTTCCTTTTGATGTTACTCACCACTAGATGACACTGCAATGCATTATTATTTTAACTCGCCACTAGATGACGCTGCAGCAGGCCAAATTCTTGACCATTCAAACGGTCGCTATGAAAATCAGTATACATAGCTATTTGAACAATGAGAATATTTTGGCGTTATCCATTTTGCTATAACTCGCCACTTGACGGCGCTGTAGCAAATCATTACTTTATTGAACCACTAGATGGCCCTGCAGTGTATCACTTCTTGACTGTGCAAATAATCGCTATGAAAATAGGTATACATAGATATTTGAACACGGGAAAGAGTTTGGCGCTATCCATTTTCCTATAACTTGCCACTAGATGTCGCGTCAACACATGAACTTCAGGACTGTCCAGCCGATAGTCATGAAAATTCGTATACATCGATATCTGAATGCGAAAAATATTTTCGACGTATCCGTTTTGCTAAAACTCGCCACTAGATTGCGCTACGCCGCATGGCCTTCTGCATCGTACAAACGATTGCCTTGCAATTCGGTATGCATGATTATTGGACACAATATAACGCGATATCCATTTTTCTATATCTGTTTATTACAATGAATAGTAATCACCACAAATCGTAATATCAAAAAGTCCATTCATTCCCGTGCGAAGAACGGGTACTTCAGCTAGTAACCATATATTAAAAAAATAACATTCCCTAAAAATGCTAAAATATAAATAACATAATATCAGCAAATACTAAATTTTTAAAAATATCATAACACCACGATACAACTAGGTTAGGTGCACCAGTAATTGACACTTTGCCAGAAATTTATTATAATGAGCTTTTATCTCAGAGCGTTTATAAAATGGTGGTTCATAGTGCCAATGTAGACATTTTGCAATTTTTGTTTACTTCCGGAAGGCTCTAGGTATCAGAAATTGAGATTTTAAACTCAGTGCTAAAAAAAATCCGATGGTCAGTTGCTGGCTTAATCCTGAAATTAAGATTAGTTTATTATCAACCTGTTTCTATACGAAGCGTATTTCTTTTCAGAAATTAATTTAAATTGAATTACATTAAATATCCTACATGTCGTTGACGGATTAGTATGTAATGCAGATTTCCAAAGAGCCTGAATTTTCGTCAGAAGGCAAAGTTATATTTCTGCGTGTTGTTAAAAGATTATAGGTTGGAGAGTTACAAAGTGCTTAATGAATTTTTCAACAGAGAAAATATTTTATTTTCAAAATTAAAGTTTCATTTTAGTGGAAAGAGCTTTTGATGGGAATAGGTCATTCCTCGCCTGCAACAATATTTTGTTTGATTCACTACAAATGTTTTAATATTATGCCTGAAGAAAATTTAAAAAGGTAAAAAAAGATTTTTTTTAAATGACGAAATTTTTAAAATTAAATAGCTAACTAATATACTAACAACAGACGCTTTAGTGTGATTCCATTAAATAAATGCAATTTTGTAAAGTTTTGAAATTTATTAAAATTTTCAAAAGCGAAATTAATTGTTTTAGTCGTTACAGATAAATTCCATTCTATTCTCTTAAGCCATTTTTAAAAAATGCGAGAGCAAACATTTACACGATTTTCTTAAAATCTCAAGATCTATGAAATATTTAAAACAACCTTGAGATTTATAGTTTACTTCAACTTGCCACATAACATGATTTCAAATTTTATTCTTTTCCATTACCATTTTTAAGGAATGGAACAAACATTTTCTCAATTTTCAAGAAATTTCAAAATCTATAAAAAAATTTTGAAGTACTTTGACGTCTATATTTTAATATTGTGATCTATATTTACCATTTGTGCCTAGGTATTTTTGCGACTTTCTTCGATTTTTGCTAATACCGGCAATAATAGATAAATTTCTGATGTCAATTTCTTCAACAAGGGATGATTTCTTTTAAAATAGTTATGCATAGAAATTGAAATATCAACATCCTACTGGGTCATGTTAAAATATTTTGTGGAGTTGAGGTTCAATACTCGTGAATAAAGGCTAGGAAAAATAAATAACGTTTTCAACTGATAGCGAAAATGCCGTCCCAAAAAAGGGACACTAGGCATAAATGGGTTAAGTTTCATTTCATTTCCTTCAGTGGTTTATATGCGAACAGACAAACAAATATTTACACATTTTGAATGAATTTTTGCAAAATCTAATCCAAGTTTTCAAAAATATCGACGGCTTTAATTTATGTTGCATATTCACCTATTATATCATTAAATTTCATGTCATTCGCTTTAGTTATTCTTACGTGATGCGAGAAAGGAATTTCACACATTTTATAAAGATATTGAAAAATCTCAAAATTTAATAAAACTTTTTAAAAAATTCGATGCCTATAGTTTAGTTAAGTGATCACATACCATGCCACCAAAGCTCATTTCATTCGATTTAGTCGTCATTACTTGATGCGCGAACAAATATTTATGCAGTTTGAAACGCTTCTCTCAAAATATAATTTAGAAAAAAAATACGCCTATGGTTTGAATTAGGTGACCACCTGTCATATCACAAATTTCATTTTATTCACTTTAGCGGTTATTACGTGATTCCCGAGCAAATATTTACGCAGTCTGAAACGATTTACGGAAAATCACAAAATCTGATCAAATTTTTCAAAAAACTTGAAGCCCTTCGAAGCTTAAGTTGTGTGACCACCTATCATGTCACCAAATTTCATTTAATTTGATTCTTATATTTACGTCATTGGATTAAAAATAAAGGAACATCTTTCAGCTCATTTCTTAGGTGTCATTTACTGGGGCACGAAGTGTTAATCACTGGAGCCAAAATTTTCATTTCGGTGTCAATTACTGGTGTCACTACCATCAAAACATATAAAATATAGAAAAAATAGAAATTTTCCAATATTCTCTAATAAATTTTACCCTACATGAATTTTCAAAGTTCACTTGAGTTTTGAAAGCAAAAATTTTGTTTCAGGATAGTTTTATTAATTAGCAATTACTAGTTAATGTTTATTATTGCTCTCTTTAGGTTTTAATTACTGGAGTATTTACCCTAAAATGTTTCAATTATTTTTTACACACGCTCTTTTACGTTATTTGCATTGAATTAAAAAAAAAAACTATAACAAGTAACAAATTTTGTGATTGACTCTAAATTCAGTTGGCTTCGTAATTTATTTTGCATAACTTCCAAACTAGAAAATAAACATTCTCTTGATGTATAGTTAGCACAACAGTTCATTAGATATAAGGGATAATTCGAAAAATTTCGGATCTTTAATCTTCTGTATTGGGGACAACCAGACATCAGATCCAACTGTATTTTTTTGCACTACCAGAAAAAAAATTGCGCGCTTCGTCGATTTTTAAATTTCTAACACTCTTATTGCCTTGTATAAGCATACTTTATTAATGAAATTCATAAACATGTCAGTGTACTATTTTTTTAACTGCACTGTTACTTTTATTGCATACTAAATTACCTTCATTTGAAAAAAAAAAGTATTATGCAATAGGACCCTTTAAAACCATTTTTAACAATTCTGACCAGTTTCGATTAGTTTTGGAGTGTTCCAGTGTCCTGGTCAAAATCCGTTTAGCGGTTAAAATTAGAGCCCTGAAGTGAGTGGAGGTCCTGGTGAAATTTTAATCTGAAGTCCGTGAACACAGAAGATTTTTGATTTTCTACATGGATCAATACAATTTTACAAATAATCATACTGTAAAGCTTTTGGAAAAAAATCTTAAACGTAGAATTTCATAGCAAAAATTATTAACGCACGATAGAGGAAGGTAGCCCAAAATGATCCTGACGGGGAAAACGATTAGCATGTGCTCACACACAAGCTATTGCACAAACGATTCACACACAAATGATTGCACAATGTGAAAATCTGAAGGAATTTTAAATTTTTTTATTATTTATATGTAGGGGAAGGTGATGACCCAAAACAATCCTAGCGGGCAAAACGATCCACATATGTTTTCTTCCAGACAGGCAGCGCTGTCTACCAGGTAACACATAAACTAGTTGTGGCAAGTCAAGAAGAAGCGATAGCGATATTAAATTGATTTCTGTACTAGCCGTCTAAATGGAATAATTCTTTGAATAATGGACTTAATAGCATTTGTCATAAGGTCTTTCGAATTCGTCGGTTAAAATATGCATTGTTAAACATACAGTAGGGGAAGGTGGCCTAAAATGATCCTAGCGGGCAAAACAATCCACATATCATTCACATAAATTTTCTTACATACAGGTAGCGCTATCTACCGGGTAACACATAAACTAATTATACAAATGAAGAAGAAGCAATGGCGGTATTTAAGCAATCGGTGTATTACGTGTCTGAGTAGAATTCTTCAAAAAACTGGGTTTTATCATATCTCTCATAAGGTAAGCACTAGCTTTCCTAATTATTTAGAAATGCAGTCTTAAAGTGCAGAAATATGACTTGGTTTATTCAATAGAGTATGTTTTTAGATGTGAATTATTCGTGTTTAGTTTGTTATGTTTCTCGGTGTGTTCAAGTAATATGACCTAAAGTGGGAAGCCATATTGCCGGGTGAAATGATCCTTCGAATGAACAAACTCCAGTGCCGGGTCCTGGTAATTATGGCAGCCCTTCAGGCGTTCTCAAAATTTGGGACTCCCCATTACATTATTTAATTTATTTCTGCTTTTATTGTAGATCATAATTTTTAAATTATAATTTTAAAATATTTCATTTTATTGTTTGTGGCAGTTTTTTTATTTTAAAAGTTTCATAAAATAAATCATGCATACTATATGATTGTAAAACTTATTTTATTTCATTATGTATAGTCATAATAACTTTTATTTCTTTTATTTTGCCGATAACAACAGTTTAAAATTATTTCCAAATGGAGCATCATTTTGCACTTGAGTTGAGTGTAAAATGATCCTTAGACACGTTCTAAAAATTCTGTTTTTTCATTACTCATTGTGTTTTACAAATATTATTAAAATATATTTATGGTACAAAATGTAATGTAAAATATTATAGCAAAAGGCCAAAGTTTTATTTAAACATTTATGTTATTTTATACAAGTTTTAACATTAAGGAGATCATTTTGGACCACTTTCCCCTACATTTAATAAAATATGGCATATTTAAGATTTTTTTCTTTCATAACTTAGTTTCATAAATAATAGGTTAATCTTGTTTTTATGCGTTCATAGTCCCCGAATCAGTGAGTTTCTCTTAAACTATGCTCATAAATCACTAAGTCTTTTTTAAACGAACAGTGTTAGAAAGCTGGCTTTGACACACCATATTAAGTTATGAGATGAGTATGTAGTTAGCATTACTTGGATATGAATTTAGATTATATATTGAAAAGTTCATCTTCCCTTTTTAGCTTAATTTTTTTCTGCTTAACAGCTTTTACACCTCAAAATTTATTTAATTTTTCAACTGTGATCTTTTACTTTAAAAATATCAAATATACAGTTGATCAACTGACAGAGTTATGCTTGTGTTTTTTGTTATTGAACAACACTTTTACTGAAGGCGTCTTTTTTATTTCATATATATCTTCCAAAGAAGTTCCAGAAGTTTAAAGATCAATTTCTGTACTTCCTTAGCTCAAAAGAAACCAAATTGATCGAACATAAAAAGCAATATGAATATTTCACCGTTTTAAAATTTTCCAAAAATTAAATATTTCCTATTTACTTTTAAGGCCCATGGACAACAAACCATTGAAGTAACAAATATAGCGGATATTCCAGTGACATCAAACGAATCCGTTTTTTCCAAATCGTTAAATTTAAATATCTCTAAAAATAATACGTATAATCCTTATAAATAAAAATGAAATTCTGTTTGTTTGTTTGTTTGTTTATTTGTTTGTTTGTTTGTTTGTTTGTTTGTTTGTGGATTTGATTCGTATACAAATCCACAAAAATGGACCTATCAGCCTGAAATTGGGCACAGATGTGTAAAATAATATAGAATAAAAGATAGTCCACTTTAAAACTTTGAAAGTCCACCCGTTCCCGGAATTTAAGAGATTTTTTGTGTTCTCCACGCAAAAAGCTTTCCGAAATTGTAACCCCTGTAGTCAAAAAAGTGTGAAATAAGGATCGTGGTTGCCATGTGTGGCGATTTTGCCGAATAAAATGTTTTAAATTCTCAAAGTAAAAATAAAAGAATAATAATGATTTTTTTTTGTTAGTTTATATTCGTAATGTTATTTTTTTTAAATTATAATATCGTGTGCATAGGAAATCGGACCAGGAATGAAATGTTTTATACGCAAAACAATAAGAATTGAAGATTTCCGAGGCTAATATGTTAAAATTTTTTAGTTTGGCGAAAAAATAAAATGGCTCAAATGCCGAGAAAGTGAGTTCTAGCGGTTTACACTGTTTCCGGCTTGGCGAAATTTACTGAGAGCTTAAGGAAACGAATTTTTGAAAACAAGTGCAAAGGTTTTATTAGAATACAGCGTTAAATTTTAATGATCCGTGCGGAAATAATGCAGTTATTAAGAGATTTCAAGCGATCTATCTTCAGCATTCTCGCCAATTGAGTGCATTGATTTTAGTTGGGGGAAATCCGCCAAATTTCAGAAAATTGAAATCTTCGCATTTAGTACATCGAGGTAACGATGAATGAAACATGTTATAGTTGATAATTTAAAAAATGAGGCTGTAATAAGGGATTCCACTTTTCAAAAAAATGCCTGGCGGTCGAACCATTTCCCATTTTGATTGCTGCTAAGTCAATGCTTCGAATGATTCCCTGAAAAAACTCTTGCAAAATGGCGTATGTTGGCACTTTGGTGAGGCTTAGATTTGAAACTGGATTTTATTTGAGACTGGTATCTATATTAATAAAACAATGTGTGTAAACTGTTTGTTTGTCTGTGTCTCGCGTAGCTCGCAAACGGGTGATCGTAGACCTACCAAATTTTGAACGGAAATTCTCCATGACAGGTCCCGACACACCTCGAAGCGATTTTTTCAAAATTCGAACTATTTTAGGAAATATCGATAAAAACGTATCGCAAAAGGCTAATTTTTGCTTTCCGCCATTTCGTAATTGTAACCCCACAGTGCATTAAGCGACAATTAAGCTTATATAGGTTGCCACATTCGGCAGTTCATTAAATGATTCAGACTCTTGAAGTAAAATTAAAAGAATAACGATTTTTTTTTATTTTGACTAGATTATTTGTAAGGTTGTTTTTAAATTAAAATATCGTGTGCATGTGAAATCAGAGCGGGAATGAAATGATTTATACTCAAAAGAAAAATAGAATTTGGAAATTTTCCGAAAATAAATGTGCAACTTTTTAATTGGGCGAAAAATAAAAGGGGTTGATGTCCGATTTTGTGGAGAATTCTAACGCTTGGCGCTATTTATCGTAATTTAATCGTCTGCTATTTGGGTTATGAATACACCTGCGTATAAGTTTTTGAAATTTTCATTCAGTTGGAATTGTGCATTTTTCTGAGCAGCTTTTCTGCATCTATTTCTAATATATTACATCCAGAAAAAAGGATGTTAGAAATATCAATTTTAATTTTGTTTAATCACACTCATGAATAATGATACACTTTCCAACTTAATAAAAGAAGGAACGAAAATAGGGAAGACCCATGGATTATAACACTTTTTATATATAGCACTTTAGTGCGTATTTAAAATCTGAAAGTGTGTCAGATTTTCTATGATTCTAGCGCTTGGCGCAATTTAATGAGAGGGTATTTTTAAAAACAAGCGTAGGTAATCTTATAAATAAAAATCAAATTCTGTTTGTCAATTTGTTGATTTGGGTAGTATACAATTCCACAAAAATGGACCTGTCAGCCTGAAATTTTACACAGATATATGTAAAATAATATAGAATAAATGATAGTCCACTTTAAAACTTTGAAAGTCCATCCTTTCCCGGAATTTAAGAGATTTTTTATGTTCTCCACGCAGAAAGCTTTATGTAATTGTAACCCCTGTAGTGAAAAAAGTGTGTGAAATAAGCATCTTGGTTGCCATGTGTGGCGATTTTGCCGAATAAAATGTTTTAAATTCTTAAAGTGAAAAGAAAAGAATAATAATGATTTTTTTAGTTTATATTTGTAAGGTTATTTTTTTAATTATAATATCGTGTGCGCATAAGAAATGAGAGCAGGAATGAAATGTTTTATACGCAAAACAATGAGGATCGAAGATTTCCGAGACTAATATGTAAATTTTTTTAGTTTGGCGAAAAATAAAATGGCTGATAGGCCGATTTTTAGAAAGTGAGTTCTAGCGGTTTGCACAGTTTTAGGCTTTTTGGCGCAATTTACTGAGAGTTTAAGGGAATAGCAATTTTGAAAAGAAGTGTATAGGTTTTCTTAGAATACAGCATGAAATTTTAACTATCCGTGCAGAAATAATGCAGTTATTAGGGCATTTCAAGCGATGTAGCTTCAGAATTCTCGCCAATTGAGTACATTGATTTAACTTGGGGGAAATCCGCCAAATTTCAGAAAATTGAAATCTTCGCATTTAGTACATCGAGGTAACGATGAATAAAACATGTTATAGTTGATAATTTAAAAAATGAGGCTGTATTAAGGGATTCCACTTTTCAAAAAAATGCCTGGCGGTCAAACCATTTCCCACTTTGATTGCTGCTAAGTCAATGCTTCGAATGATTCCCTGAAAAAACTCTTGCAAAATGGCGTATGCTGGCACTTTGGCGAGGCTTAGATTTGAAACTGGATTTTACTTGAGACTGGTATATATAATAAGACTGGTTATAGATAAAAATGAATGTTGGTATGTGTGTAGGAGGTTGAAAAACTCAGCACCGTTTCACCGATCACCATGAAATTTGGTTCACCTAAGTCTTTTATCATGGAGAAGGTTTTTATGCTATCCGTTTTCCTCTAACTTGCCACTAGCTGGCGCAGCAGAACGTCGAATTCTATTCCGTTTAGCCGTTTGCTATGCGAATATCGTCCAACCAATTTCTATGAAATTTGGTACACGCGGATATTAGAACACGGAGAATATTTTTCACTATCCATTTGCTGTAACTTACCGCTAAATAGCGCTGCAACGCATCAACTTCTATACCGTTCGACTGATCGGCATAAAATTTTTTATACTTACACATTTGAGCACGAAGAATATATTCTAACTGTGTTACTTTTGATGTTACTCACCACTAGGTGGCACTGCAATGCATTATTATTTTAACTCGCCACTAGATGACGCTGCAGCAGGCCAAATTTTTGACCATTCAAACGGTGGCTATGAAAATCAGTACTCATAGCTATTTGAACAATGAGAATATTTTGGCGTTATCCATTTTCCTA
Organism: Cheiracanthium punctorium; assembly: GCA_038373885.1. Lineage (NCBI taxonomy): Eukaryota > Metazoa > Arthropoda > Arachnida > Araneae > Cheiracanthiidae > Cheiracanthium > Cheiracanthium punctorium. The sequence goes on along the minus strand of JAWZYV010008908.1, from coordinate 112,062 downwards.
TAACTCGCCACATGACGGCGCTGTAGCAAATCATTTCTTTAATTAACCACTAGATGGCCCTGCAGTGTATCACTTCTTGACTGTGCGAATGATCGCCATGGAAATAGGTATACATAGATATTTGAACACGGGGAAGAGTTTGGCACGATCCATTTTCCTATAACTTGACACTAGATGTCGCGTCAACACATGAACTTCAGGACTATTCAGCCGATCGTCATGAAAATTCGTATGCATCGATATCTGAATGCGAAGAATATTTTCGCCGTATCCGTTTTGCTAAAACTCGCCACTAGATTGCGCTACGCCGCATCGCCTTCTGCACCATAAAATCGATTGCCTTGAAATTCAGTATGCATGATTATTGAACACAATATAACGCGATATCCATTTTGCTACATCTCTTTATTACAATAAATAGTAATCACAACAAATATTAATGTCAAAAAGTCCATTCATTCCCGTGCGAAGAACGGGTACTTCAGCTAGTAAAAAATAAAATTTCTCATTGGGAGAAACATTCATTATACCTTCCTCTATTATACGAGTATTTTTGTTTTTGAAAGAAGGAAAATATCTGTTTTATTTCAAAGAAATATATTGATTATTCGAAAATAATTTATATTTCAAAGAATTATTTCAGATTTTCTGAATATAATTTAAAAGCTATGCTACTGACTGCGTTAAAGTTTCTGTCATATTCAACAACAATTGGCGAGTGTTTGAGTAACAGGAATAACTTTCAATATAAAGCTATGATTTATAAGGATGAAAATTATTTCCTGTTAGGAGAATGACAAAGATTTCTCAAAAATATTCACAAAATATTTTGCAATTCAGTTGCATTAATCTTCTAAATCGTCAGTTTTCAGTAAATTTATTTCATACCTTTTTGCTTATGAAAGTAAAATTTAAAAAGTAGACCGGGTTATTTAAATTTATATCCTTTTTATTATTAAAAACTGTTTACAAAAATTAAATAAATGGAAATTTTAAATGGTTTTACCGAAGAATTTGATTAAAGTAAAAAATCAGCCGAACACAGCAGCTTCCGATAAAATCACTAATCTCAGACGGCATAGCACTCGACAAACTAAGAGGAGTAAACAAGTTGATTCCACATGTCTTCCTAAATAACATGGACTCATCACCCTACTTTATGACAGAGCAAGTGAATTAGGCTGCCAAATGAACTGCATTTACTTTCTCTTCACGTTTGCTCGAATGGTTTAAGAATTTTGAATATTAAACGAGAACTTTAAATAAATTATTAGATACGATTCTCATATACAAAAAAAGAAAAAGAAAACTATACATGGGATATATTTAAAATAATTCATTAAGTGATCTCCAAGATTGATGTCACACCATGATGTCATGATGAAAACATATTCTGATCATGGTGTTTACAGAATTGTAAGAAAAGAAAAAATTCCCTATAAAAGATTCTAAATAATATATCTGATTATACAGACTGCCTATCTGATGTGCAGGTGGAAAAATTTTTAGATTTCAGATATGATGAATGCTCAAAATCACAAAATTCTACAGGAACGACGCTTTTAAACAATAAAGAAATGCAATTAAATAATTATAAAAAGAACTATATATTAGAGGAACAAACAAACAAAAAAAAAAAAAAAAAAAAAAAAAAAAAAAAAAAAATTCCCGCTTTTGAAAATGAGTTTACCATTAAATTTAATTAATATTTCAACCAATTTTGAGGTATTTTTCCCCATTTACATTCATATTAAAATAAAGCCATTAATCCTAAAAATTTGTAATATTTTATAATTTTAATTACAAAAATTTAGAACAATGCAAGTTAATGTTCATCTCATTGAAATTATGTAATTGAAAACTAAAGTTAATTAAAACATAAAAGGAATGTTACTGTTATGTATAAACAATATGAAAATTTTAATTACTTCTTTCACGAATGGCTCCCGGAATTTTTTTATTTAATTAATTAATGTTCAATTAATGAACCTTTAGTGTTCATATTTCATATCATTAGAGTAAAGTAGATGATTAAAATAATGACCTTTAGTGTTCATATTTCATATCATTAGAGTAAAGTAGATGATTAAAATAATGACCTTTAGTGTTCATATTTCATATCATTAGAGTAAAGTAGATGATTAAAATACTACGTATATTAGGACCATATTTAATTCATCTTCATAAATGTTACAGGAACGTGAGTAAAATTTATTTTGTGCAACTTTCGATTTCAGGAAATTAAGTATGCTGACAATGGTTTTTAGGTTATGTTTATTAAATATAAAAATAATCTTTTTGGAATATATTTTTAAAAAGTACGTAATTATAGATTTATTTATGTTCAGGCAGTGTGATTCAGTAATAATAATAAGTTCAGCAATAATAACTGTAATAAGCAAAATTAATCAAAGAGACAAAAGATTTTTTTACTTTATTAGTCAATTCATTAAATCTGATTTGTAGGAGCTTTTGTTTGATACCTTTTGTTTGATGAAACCTCTTGGCTCATTTTTTTAAATTTAAGAGCATTCATATCAGACACAGACACAAATAAATAAATAAATTGTTCAATATTTCCAGAGAACTCGGACTAAAAAATTAATTCGGTACATAAATGACCGATTATTTGTTTTAATAATTTGGAAGAATTGCAGGCAGGAAAGGCAAATTAATATCTTACTTGTACATTTGTGAAAAGGATTTCATACGATCAGAAATTTGCCTTATCTAAGAATACATATTTCAACTTGTAAACTAATTAGCTTAAAACATCCAGCATGAATTGTTCTAGTTGACGTTCGTTAATTAAGATGCTTTTCTATAAAGTACAAAAATCTCCTCTACAAAGTTTATAAGGGTTAAAACGCGAATGTAGCAACAGTAATTTAATATTATAAATAAGAATTTTTATACGATGTGAATTCTTAAACTCATGTACTCTGACTAAAAATAAGTAAAAACGTATTGTTTGAGCTAGCTGAAAATATATAAATTAAAACTTATAGTAAGAATGCTGAAATGATGATGTAACAGAATATTAAGTCTTGTGCAGTTTCGTCCGCCATTATGTTTAAAAAAAACTGTACATAAATATACTATCAGAAATAATTAAAGGAATTAATTTTTCAAGATATCACAGATATTATTACAAAATAAAATAGAATGATTAATATACAATTCATTTCTGAATCTTTTGAGAAACTATTGAAAATTATATTTACATTATTATTAATGACAATAATATAAAAATAACTCTTACCTGCTTCGAATGATAAGTAATTTAATTTTGAAAAGGTGTATGATATACGTTGATAAATATGCTGTCAGTTTTTAAGATATGCCGTCAAAAAAGGTAAAAGGCCATTGTTTATTATCTTTTTTAATTTAGTCTTATATTAGTGAAACAAGATTTCTATCACGAACTATCCAAAAAACAAAGAAAAACATCATATAATGTTTTTAAGTTAATATTAATGAAAATTTATTTTTAAACGAAAATTCAACATGATATTCGTATTTGGAAACAATTGCCAGTAAAATGCTAACTAAAATAGTCTACTGCCGGAGTTTTCACAAAATGTGTAGGCCTTATTTAGATTACTACAGATACCCACCTCGTCCCCATGATAAATGTTGGTCTTATTGATTATATTAAAGACGAGCTTTTGAACAATATTTAAACTTTTTAGAAGATATGGGAAACTAGGGAGATTTGATCACTTGAGAGTCTGAATATCCGGGCCTGAAACCAAAAATAACATACAACAAAGTTTTTAAATTGGCAACACAAATGAAACAATTCCTGATCAATCAATTTTCATTCGGGAATGTTTATTTTTGTTGTAATTAAGAATCTACGATTTCTTAAAATCAAATTTCTTTCTGAAAAAATAGTTTACATTTCTTATTTATTTATTTTCAGATAAACTAGTTGTGGCTGTTCATAGAATGGGCTAACATTTCTTACTGCTTAAATCATATTATTTATGATTAATATTAATTTTTGTTAAGAGTATTTTTTAAAACGTACACGCGTTAGGGACACATGATCGCACATTATGTGGTAAGACCTGATCCTGGGTTCAAGCGAATAAAAAACCAAAATCAGAGTTCAGTGTTTGTATAATTCAATACATACAGATTCGTCTCATGATTATTCTGATAATACATATGAAGATTCCTAAAATTTATATATTGATCGATATGACTCTGTGCTGTTGCAATGAAAATAAGAAGCCACACTATTCCTTTTATAAAAAAGAAAGCCCACCACAAACGGATATCCCCCTCCCCCCCCGGGCCTAGATCCCTAGAGTAAATAATTGGCCGTAACCCACATTTCCATTTACTTTTATAAAAAAAGAAAAAAATCATAATTTGAATGTTAAATTAACTTCCTAATAAAACAATAAATTAATTCCCGTAAATTTATTTATCACTAAAACGTAGGTGTAAATGCTGTCAAAATTGTAGTTTTTGTTCAAGAACTACCAAACCAGCCATGCTTGATAGAACCTTAGAAATGCAATAGCACTTTATTAAGATTCGTCACACTACGAAAATATATTTGATGAATCTAATTTGAATCACAACAGTCATTTATATGGAAAAGAAATATTTTCAGTAAATATGGAGTTTTCTTCATCTGCTTTTCTCTCTCTTTTACTATTTTACTTATGAGGCAACAATACATTTCATTTACAACATTTAAAAACATCTGTGTATCAAGAATTCAGTCTCCTCCGAATGTAAAGAATGGAATGCCCCCGCAATTAGGGAAACTTAATCCTTTTTTTTGTACTGATAGAACACAATCTATATATAGTTTTAAAAAGTTGGTTTTTGAAAAAAATATTAAAGACGAGTCTTCAGTGATAATTGACAAAAAAAAAAAAAAACTTTCTTTCCAAAATAAAAATTTAAAACTTCAAAAAGGAGTTAAGTCTAAATTTTCCTCATATATTCTAAAATCTTGTAATAAGGCAGTGGTGTTTTTTCTTTTACAAATTACTTTTATCACTATATTGAAGAACATTTGAATTCTTCCTATAAATATCTGTCCATAGATAGGATAGTGGTATTATGAGCTGATCAATCGTCTGAGGTCTTCTGGTTTGAATACTTATTCGCAGGCTATATAGCATCGATATGATAGAGATTTTATGTTATGGCATTTTAAGGCCTTTTTCAATTTATTGTTTTCCAAATTTAATTTGATTTCCATATAGCTTTTTATCATTTATACCTTCCTCTAGATGCGTAGAAGATCTTTTCTTCTAGAAAAGCCTTAGGACAAAGCAAAAACATTGTATTTCATATAAATATAGACAAACTTTTAAAACTCTTACATTGTTTTAAAGCAATAATAAAATTTCACAGTCACTATAACTACCTTTAATTTAGCTATCAGCTATAAACTATTGTAACTTTGCAAACCTTAAGATTTTGTAAAATAATATCAAAGAGCGGCAAGTTATGAAATGTAAATAAAAATGGATGAATGCATTACTTACTTGTCCTATTTCTCCCTTCAATCTGTAGTGATTTAACTGCTCATAATCTGCATGAGATTCATATACGACTTTTCGACTTTCTTTAGGCTGATGCCTTCCCAGTCTGGGAGACGAACTGGGAGAACAAAAGGGTGAAAACGGCAACGAAGGGTAAATAGGCCTGCCTTCACCACAAGCAGAAATGGTGTGTGTGTCTCGAGATTTACTGTACGTTATTCTAGGCACAGAATTCCGTCCACATCTTGCAAAAGTTCGAATGGGCCCACTCAGCATCCATAACTCATTATTGGAGACAGAAACCTCTGGTTCTGAAACTGCAGAGGGTAAAGATGCTTTCCTCGAAGAACCGTTTTCTATTGTTAAAGAAGCGACTTTTTCCGAAATATTCCTTGTTGAATCCCTGACGAAAGACGACGTTTGGTCAAAAGACGAGCTCCTCGTTTCTTTGGAACAAAAGTGGGGATCTCTTTTGGGTACAGCTCCATGGTGAAGAGTGATCGTAGTGAAAGGTGCTTGAGACAAGGAATCAGATGGAGCATTTGGCACGGTAGAAGACATCGATGTTTCACTAGAACTAAAGCTATCTAAGCTGCTGTCTTGGTTACTCTTTACATCTGCATTCGATGCACCGCTTTGAACAGAAGTTTGTAAAGAACAATGTAATGGTAGGCTTTGAGTTGTGTGCGTTTCTACACTACTGGACCAATCAGACGCAGGCACTGTTGCCCCAGGCAACAGATGAGACTGTAGTTTTTTCGAATTTTGTGGCACAGTACAAATATTGTCTGATGAGCATATAACATTAGGACTAATATGTTTACTTTCAGACGAAGTTTCGTTCATATGATTCGAACAAGAACATCCTGAAGATGAAGTGTGACAATCAACAGATAAAGAAGTTGGCTGCACCATTAACAAATGATTTACACTACTACTATTCAAGTGATCTTGCTTTTGATTAAGAGAAGGCTCTGTTGATAAGTCTTTTCTACAATTACTGTTTTCATATGATTTACATTCTTGCACTAAAGCAGTTTCTTGCACCTTAGGAGAGGATTTGGAAGGAAGATATTTAGGAACACTTAATGTATCTTTCTTTTCGGAATACAAAACACCATATCTGAAATTTACAAAAATATATTAAAAAACTACCAAACGTAAACAAGAAATGTCACACAAAACATTAAAGTAACCTATTATTTTTACACTACTCTTTTAGTAATTTCACACTAGTGGTTTAGAAAAGCAAGTATAGAAAATTTTCAAGCCAATTTTTAAACATGAGCGTGTGGATGTATACTACTATAATGGATCTTGAACATTGTAGAACTACTATAGTTCCTTGAACATTGTAGATGGCCAAAGTGTGAAGGTCCCATTTTGAGACCTGTCGCGAGACTGTCGATCTAATGGTCTGGAATTTGGGTCGGTTTTCTCCAGATGTAAGGTGAATATGCATTAGAACCCCTTAGAAAGTCTTCCGACCAAGGCATCAGCCATCCTAGACAGATAGCCCTTGCATAGCTTTGCCATAGCAAACAAACATCAAACATCTATACTTGCTTCAAGTATTTTTGAACAATGAACACTCAAGTTTCATAAACACGTATGCTTTACAAAAATAAAATTAACTTAAAGAACTTTGCCTTAAAAAATGAAAGTAAGCAATATAATCATTAAAAAATGTCATTAAAATGGTTGCTTCATTCATTTAGCATTATTTTTCCTCTTTTGAATGAATTTTTCAGTTAATTCCACTTCTTGGTGCTTTTCTTTTCAAATCTCCTCGTATAGTATTTATTTTGAAATATCCATTTACTGCGTTGCTTTCTGTGCGGATTTGGTCATTTACCCTCTTCTCTGCAGCGTTTAAGTTGTATGGGTAAAGGGGAAAACTTGTCATCCGCGGGGTATTTTAATGCCGTTTTACGGCGAGACAAAGCCATTACGAAAAGAAATAAATGGCATCGTTGGCGTCAGATGGAAAATTCCATCACATCGATTTCACTTTATTGCTGCCGAGATTCAAAACCTTGAAAGTATGTGGTAATCTATACGACACCTTAGTTACGGCTTTTTGGGTAAGTGATATTGAAAATGTGTTTTATGTATACTGCAACAGTTATAAACTTCTGACTTTTGAAACACTTGACACTTCTGTAATTATCTATCTGCATAGAATAAGTGAAACATGCACTATGGAACTTTGACAATATAAGCAGGTATGTAAAACTACTTAGAAATTCTATATATTGCGTTTTAGAACTGTGTAAAAATTACCCCTTTAGTTAAGTTGTACTGTTTGAGGCTAATTAATTTCAAACAAATCATATATTTTCTTCGACAATTATTCAATGTTTCCCAGTCAGACTACTATACTACATAGCTTACGGTTGGTTGAAAATATCTTCCTTGAGTTTCAAAATATCGTTACAATTCAATGCAAGTTTTCATTAATATGTATGGGTGTTAAAAGGGAGTGAGAGTTCAATTTTGGAGGCCTGATTCTAAAATTGAACCACCGTGAACGCAACCCCTACGTGAAATTGGATTAATTTTGCATGATTGGTGGTTACGAAACATAAAATATTGAGGGACTTTCTATTTTAGAAAATGTCTGTTGTAAACAAGATTTTGTCTATTGTAAATAAGACCCAAAATATGAACTGAGTAGATAAAAATTAATGATTTTTATTGGAAAAAGGGAAATATGGTTTAAAATGCAAATATACAGGGTGTCTTAAAAAGGTGGTAACGGGCTTTAATTCTTTGTGTGTTAGAGATAAGTGGGCAATGTAAATTGCAAAAATGTTCAAGATAAGGTCGGAAATAACACTCCGTTAAGAAAAAAATTCCTCTCGTACATTTACAAAGCATTACACTATTTAAATTTGTATACAACCCCCGTACATAAAAACTCCCAGTTAGAAAAATGTGCCCCATACACTAATGAGATGATGTACCAAGTTTAAGCCTTTCATCCTACAACATCTCAGAGATATCTTTAAAGAAACATGATCTCATGTAATATAGTAGTCCTCACATGATATAGTAGTCCCATGTTTCTTTAAAGAAATATGGGACTGCGCATGATTTTGAATGTAAACGTTTATTGCTAGAGCGGGAAAAAATTTCTTTCGTAATTTCTGTACGACCCCTGAAATGCGATCATTGGACGTGATTTTTTTACCTCGGAGATCTATTGTTGAGTGGTTTAAATCAGCGTTATATTTATCTTCATATCTCTGACACTTTTAAGCATCTAATTATCGAATTTTGTATTTAACCTCATTAGTGAATAGGGCACATTTTATTAATTGCGAATTTTTTTTTGTTCGGGAGTCGCACACAAATTTAAAATTTGTAACTTTTCGAAAAGGAACGAGAGGAGTTTTTCGTAGAGTAATCTAATTTCCGACCTTATCTTGAACGTTTTTTCAATTTACATAACCTACTTATCTCTAATAGATAAAGAATTAAAGCCCGATACCACCTTTGTGGGGCAACCTGTATAGATAGATGGCCTTATAAAAAGTAAACATTAATTTAGAAGATGAAAACAATAAAGCAGCTTTCTTTTACAAGAAATCCAATAATTGTATAGTTGAGATGTATTTTTTATTATTCATTTATTTATTTACTTTTTTTTAACGTTAAATACCATTTCCCCCCCAGTTTATGCATTTTTGTATGCATATATCTACTTTTTGGACGGGCTTTGCTTTAAAATACATATTTCAAGACAGAAAATCAAATGTGTACCAAGTTAAAGAGAAAGTATAACGGAATAAAAATCAATTTCTCAAGAAATCAAGACATACATAAACTCCATGGTTATAATAACGTCACAAAAATCCAAAAACTATTTTAAAAAGCAATAAAACTTATAAATCTCAGAAAAGTGAGTTTGTTGAGTTTATAGGGAATGCGGAGGTAACACATTTTATAGATGTAAAAAAAAAATCTATAAATATCCGAAAACTTATATTTCGATGCAAACTCTATCAAAAATACTTTTCTAAAATAAATATTTTAAAAGAAAAAATACTGTGTATTGAAAATGCAGTACTAGATGAAATAAAATAGAAAATTTTCAATTGAATGAAACGCCTTGGAAATGTGTGCTGTAGAATTTAGAACAGGAAGAAAGAAATCTATGAGAATGGATTTATTGCTCGATGAAAACTATAAAGATGCATTTTATTTTGAAATACTTTTTTTAAAATCGCATTTAGAAAAAAAAGAGTGCAATGCGTGCTATAAACAGAGTCGAAACCTACACAGCATTGTGCAGGTGCATTTCACCAGCCGGCACAACATGGAGTTGGGAAATTTCGCATATGTCATTTGTTAGTACTTCATAAGCACCGGTTAGTACCGAGAGATTTTCGTTAGTACCGCATGCGTTACGGATGTACGTACAATGCAAGTTTCCTGTCGCAGTAGCTATCTAGCCCGTACAAATTGCAGAATGAGAATTTCGCATATGCCATTTGTTAGTACTGTTTAGTTCCGGGAGATTTTCGTTAGTACCACAACCATTACGGATATACGGACAGTACAAATTTCCTGTCACACTAGCTACTTAGTACTTCCGTACAAATTTCAGAATGAGATTTCACATATGCCGTTCTTTAGTACTTCGTTAGTACCTTTTTAGTACCGAGAGATTTTTGTTAGTACCGCATCCGTTAAAGAAATACAGAGAATACAGATTTCCTGTCACACTAGCTACCTAGACCGTATAAATTGCAGAATGGGAATTTCGTATTTGCCATGCGTTAGAACCTTTTTAGTACTGTTTAGTACTGAAAGATTTTCGTTAGTACCACATCCGTTACGGATCTACGGACAGTACAAGTTTCCTGTCCCACTAGCTACCTATCCTGTACAAATTACAGAATGGGAATTTCGAATATGCCCGTCTAGTACTTTGTTAGTACGGAGAAATTTTCGTCAGTACTGCACCCGTTACGGATTTACGGACGGTATACATTTTCTGTCACACTAGTTACCTCGCCCGTAAACCATACAGCCTGGGAATTTCGAATTTTTCATTCGTTAGTACTTTGTTAGTACTAGTTAGTACGTGAGATTTTTGTTAGTACCGCATCCGTTACGGATTTTATGGACAATTCATGTTTGCGCGCTGTTGAGATTATAAATAGCATTTAAATGAAAGGCATTATATAATTTGAAATATCTATTGATTGCTCAAAAGGAAAACAAAATTTATATAAATTTAGATAGAGTATGCCAAATTATAAATGAGAACAAGTGTTCTGTTTAATTTTCTACATCCTTTCTTTAGGAATAATATGACTTTTGTAACAAGCCGAAAAGTACTTTATTAAATCTGAATTGCTAATTATTTCTTAGAGAATATAATGTTCAAATTACTCGAGATAGAGAGAATGAAGGGAAACTTTATGCGAAAAGCGGGAAAAACAGACGAATAATCATAATAAATTATAAGAAAATGCCTCTACTCATCAAATAACATACGTAATAAAAAGTGGATTTTCAGGAAATCAAATACAAGGATTCTTGAATCACTTAGTACAATTTAAGTAATATTTTGAATGAAAAGTTTTTAAACTATGTACTTTTTAAACTATGTATACTGAGTATGTATAAGTTTGAACTTCATGGCATGTGGGCTGGTGAATTGATGTCCCCGGAAATTTGAATTCACCCTAAATCCATAACGGATGGGGGTACTAACGAAAAATTCTCGGTCCTAATGTGGCATTTTCTCAGGGTGTGGAGAACGTGAGTTAACTCCCAAGAAAAGCAGGAAAAAAACAGTACTGAGAATCCTATTTTTTTTTTTTTTTTTTTTTTTTTGTCCCCCAACCCTCCGGAATGATAAGATAACAAAGCTTTCCGATATCCGTAAAACACACTTATCGTGATAAGCAAGGCGTTGGAAACGGCATAGCTATATTAATAACGAATGGATGATCAGAGACTATACAAGATTTTTAATACAAACGTTTATTGCTTGAGTGGAAAAAAAAAAGATTTTCTCTCGTGATCTCTGTACAACACCTGAAATACGATAGTTCGACCAGATTTTTTCCCTTTGAGTGCCATGGAAAAGTGTTTTCAGTCAGGATTATATTTATCTTCCTATCTATGACACTTTTTAAGGTATATTTCTCAAATTTTGTAAGTCACCTCATGATTGTACGGGTCACATTTTACTAACAGAGCATTTTTTGATACAAGTATACAAATTTAAAATTTAAAATTTTGATTCGTATACAAATTTAAAAAGCGTAACTTTTTGAAAATTAACGAGAGGAAATTTTTCTTAATGGAAGTCTTATTTCCTACCTTATTTTTAACATTTTTTTTTCAAGTTACACTGCCCACATTTTTTTACAATTTACATTTTTTTAAATTTTCACTTATCGCTAATAGATAAAAGAATTAAAGCCCGTTACCGCCTTTCTGGGACACACTAGTAACAATATATGAAAATACCTCATCTGCAAATACGCGTAAGATATAGTAGATAAAGAACCTTATCTACTCTGCATACTCTTTTGCTCCATATTCTCTTTCTACTGCATCAAATCAAGAGCTTGAAGCAAAACTTTGTTCCAATAAGCATTCCAATACAAGACTGAAAATAAAAATCTCTTCTATGAGTACAAATATGTCACTGAACAACTTCAAACGTAGCAATTCTATTTCCTTAAAAAACTATGCAAAAAAATAAATAAATAAAAATAAGAGAGAATGTTAGATCGCTTGGATATATTTTATACATTTGTGCTGCATCAATATATAAAGCGCATCCTTCAGATTTCCTAGCGTATGAAAAAAGACTTATGTTCTGCAATACACGGAATAAGTAACTTCGTAAACGCTTCAAATGATGATCCGTAAGAGATACGAAAAAGCACGTCCCTCGCTGAGCAAAATGCAAATTAAATGACTCTTGCACAACAGGGGTATTTTCCTTTAAAGGTTATTTTGTATGGAGCGCTAGCAAGACATGCTGATATAGTGTGTTATATTCTCTATGATAGTAGTAGAGATATGCTTTCTACATTTAGAGACTTTGTAAATTGATTTTTGAAGCCAATGATATTACGATGTTCACACATGCGTGAGCGCTATTTAAGGCTGGGATATTTCGCAAAATGTAGTATCTTTCTTTACTTATAATGAAATACTTGCATGCATGTGCCATTGATTGCAGTTTTTCTACGCAGTTGCGATAAGAAATTTTTATATATATTGTTTGAAATTGAAACATTTTTCAACAGTTATCTCTTTTATGAACGAGGAAGCCAAAATGAAATTCAGAAATAATTTTGTTCGTCTGTCTGTCAGTGGAGCTCAATCGTTCTCTCATAGCGTGAAACTAGCTCATGCGGATAAAATACTAAACAGTTTGCAGGGTAGGCGGTAACTCAACTTGAAAGTTTTATTTTTCCGAATTTTGAGGATTTGAAAATTTTACATGGTACTAAATCATCATGATGAACATGATGAGTTAAAAGAAAGAAGAAAATGCACGTGAAAATTTTGAATTTCGTAAGACTATTTCTTGATTTGTCGCAAATGAACCGAAATTTCGGTCAAATGCTGTTTTTTTTTTGGGGGGGGGGAGGGGTTGCAATCTTTTTACAAAATTTATTTAAAAAAAACTTTTGTCTATTTTTGATAATTTGAAGAAAAATGTTCCACAGGTGGTACTGAGTTCACATAAAAACTGAAGTGTGAAAGGGGTGATTGGTAGTACTTTGACTCTTTTACTCCTCTTTCCTGATTCAGCTCAAAAATGCATTAAGGGTGACATGGCACAAAACGTTAAACTAATTGTTTATTAGCATGTACTTAGAAGAATACAAAGTTTTTTAACACAAAAGAACGCAAAACTTGAAATACTTAGTAGTTGTAGATGCATTGTTGTACGACTGAGATCCATCGGCGAAGTGCTGGATCAGTTGCTAAGCTATCTGGCTAAAGGAACTTCGTAGCTAGATGATGGGAACTGCAGCAATGACCTTTTGCGTAGATAGTCCGATTCGGAAACACAGTAGACGGCACTCAAATATAGTTCGTAGAATATGGCCGGCGATTTGTCATGGCTCTGTTGCGATGCGGGCACTTGAAGAGGAATCATTGCGCGCAAACTCGAGCACTTAGAACTCGACGTTAGACCCTGGTCCTCTCCTGAACAACTGCAAGACGACCGACAACCCACACCGAACACTGCAAAAACTGTAAAACTACAGAACTGGCTTCCTCCAGTTTTGATACAAGAGGGTTGCGACACGCATATGCATCTGCACAAGTCAGTGCAATTGAAAATTTGGGACTTGACGTCCGGCGATTCACACCTGCAGATTGCGATTGCTAATCTGCACATCTGTATCTGATAGACATGCATCGATCGTTTGCCATCGATGCATAGCCTTTAAGTTAGTGCACAACAGGCCTTCCGCCACAAGTGTGTAGGATAATTCCTTTATTTCCCACAAATGCGCAAAAATTTCAGAGTTCTTTTATTTTTTTTAAATTTTGTTTCAAAATGTTCAATTTTTTTTTTTTGCATTATTTACCTGTAATAATAATATATATGTACAAAGAGATCGTCAAATGCTCTAAATTTTTATTTTCATTAGATGAATTATGTATTAAAAGTAAGCTTTTCATTAATGTTAGATTTTAAAGTATAAGGTATGTCAGTAGAAAATTTCGTACAGCTCCCAGTTTAATGGGCGTTCTAAACCAACGCAAAATAACCCAAACTCATCACGATGTGGGCGGGGAGTGCACAGCGAGTTCCACCCGCCCTCCCACCAACAAAACGTTTTATTCACAATGCTTTTCTTTTCTTAGGAAACAAGACTTATCTTCGAATTGAATTTTGACATTTTATTTTTTTCTTCATTGTAGTCTCGCTCTGATAAAAGTATCTGTTCCGTTATGGCCCCATTTCTTCATGGCAGCTGTTGTCACTGTTTTAATCGTTCTTTACAAAGACTGGGGGTAACTTAGAAAACAGACTACAGCTTCTTCTAAAATAGATCCTCATGCTATGCTTTTTTTTTCAATTTTTTCTGACGAAAGATTTTTTGTTATTGGAGGCTCTCCGATATCGGTTGAGAACCAGTGGATGCAATCGTAATATTCCGTAGCCGTAAATTCAGTTTTGGAACCTTAAACCATTAGACTGTGCTGATATGTTTATAGAGTTATGGAATACATACGACTTCATCGACTAGTTCTCGACGTCTTTTCCACGACTCTCCAATAGCGAAAAAACTTAAAATTAAGGAAGTTAGGAAGTTAGAAAGAAATTATAGGAAGTTAGAAAGAAACATAGCACCAAGATCAATTTTAGAAATTACAGTCTGCTTTCCATGTCACACGCACTCTGAGAAAAGAATGAATAAACTAGTGACAAAAGCAGCCAGAAGATATGTAGGGGGAAAAGGGATTTGAACATATTGACAAATTTTTAAAAAACATTAAAAAAAGAAAAACAGAATTCTGCTGAAATTTCTACTCATTTGCGGCAAATGAACGATTATCTTATACAAAATTTTTTGTGTGAACTTTGTGCTACCCATGCGAACTTTTCTGCACAACTCATTATAGAAAATAGAAAAAAAAATTATTAATTTTGTGAAAAACATTGAAAACAGCATTTTGTGGAAATTGTTAAACAAGCAAATAAAGAAACTGTCCTACAAAATTCAAAATTCTCCTGTACACTTTATCCAATGGCATTTTTTTCTATACTACACATAGTGAGAAATGGAAAAAAAAATTTCGGCCCACCCTACTAGATACACTTCAAAGGAGTCATTTAGAGTTACTAGTACCCCTCTAGAAGATTCCCTCGGCAATTTTTATTCTCATTAAAAGGTGGAGGCTTTCTAAATATTGATTCTCTTGCAAAAATTTCAAGTGACTGCCGAGAAGTCTTCTTAGGAATCACGGATTTAACCCTTTAACGCGCAGTGTTCCCGCTCTGGGAACACCAAACTCTGACGATTTGACTGTTGCCAGTCACGAAGAATAGATTTGATTTCTATAAAAATAGTTGCGGGTGACATAGCTCCACGAGAATCCTTTACTTTTTAGCACGTCATTTCCCGTAAAAAAAATGGACACGATTATTTTTAACAGCACTGAAATCTGCTGAAGAATGGAAGAATGCGAGAACAGCTTGATAGATTGCCCAATGCTGAAAAAAAAGCAGCCGTTGCCATTGCTCGACTTAACTACCAGCAAGATGGCGGACGATCGAAACGTTCATCGCATGCCACAGATCTAGAGACCCTTTTTTTGAAGGCAGCTGGCTGTGCGTGCCACAGATCTAGAGATGCTTTTTTTGACGGAACATTTGTTAATATTTTTTATTTGAATAAAATGTTTAATGCATGTATTTATGAGTAAAATAATAAATGCTATTAAATATATAATATAAATATTAAATATAAACTACATAATTCGCATACGCTTGTGTTAAAAAGAATAAACACCGAGTTTAAAGAATATATTTCTCATATATTAGATTATATAGTCTATAAATATTTCAATAAGGAATAATATCCTTACATAAATTTAATTTGTTGGACTTATTGCAAGTTGAATCAATAAATGACTTTTTGGAACCGTTTTAAAATGAAAATAAATCTAAAAACTCCAACTATTTGCAGTTTTATTCTCTTTCAAACAATGCTACGAATATAATTTAACGAGGTGAATTAAATTAGCACTATGTTTGCAAATCATAATATTTGCATAAGTATGTGAGGCAGATTTAACATAGGTAAAATTGAATGGAAGAAAATAATTAATATAATTATTAGATGTAATTCCAGAGCAGATAAAACACCAGATTTTTCGAAATCGTTCTTTCATTTTTCTCGTATTATTGATACAAGAAATGTAGATTAAAATTAGTCTACCGTTAATTTATCATCGGAATATAATAGAATAAAAAGAAATTAATTTCAATTTATGAATAAATAAATATCTTTAAAATAGTATAACATTTATCTTTGTTGGAGCTTGTTAATTTTATTTTTATTAATACCAGATAATTTCCAGAAAACATACCGGCATATTTTGCGGCAGTTTTTCTGTGTAGTTAAGATTTAATTGCCTAATCAAGAATGAATAAGAAAAATATTTCATATTCTAGTAAAATATTTAATTAAATTAAAAAAAACGATACCTGGGCACATCAGCTGCAGATAAACTTTGACCTCTGGGGCTTACGACACCTCTCCAAGTATGGCACAGGCAACTGGATGCTGCAGTATAAAATAAAAAGCCTTATATTATTTTATGAACATCTATATACCTTTTCTTATCAATATAAAAATTATTAATGATAACTGCAAAAGTATTAACAACACTAAATCACATGGCAACAACTAATAAACAATTACTTCGTGGATGTGGGGAAAGTAGTTCACCCACACTCCATAATTTCACCCTTTCTACTATTATAAATAATCTGCATCTGATACGTTGTTTTTATATATCTATTCCGAAACACCTAAAAAAACGTTATTTAATTTATTTTTTGAGGTAGTTATAAAATTTCGACTTCTCTTACAAAAATGTTTTTTTTTCTCTGAAAACAAATAGTAGTAGAAAAGAACAAGTGGCATTTATAATATGCATAAAAAAGATATTTTTCTTAATTTTTGAAAATTTCTTGGAATATTTTTTTAGTTTTTAAAATTGGGTGGTCCAGTTACCTTACAAATGCGGCAAGTAGGCAGATATGGAATGGTAAGTGGGTAATTACTTGGCCCGACCAATCTTTATCCTTGATAATATCCAAAGCCAAAATAAAATCATCTTATATTGTATTTCTGTACTCTACCGCACCTTAGATGATATTGTATTAAAGGCAAGAGAATCAACACTTACAGAGATGTATCATAAGATGATGTTCCAAAATGATATTTCTGGATACAATTCCGATTTTCTTTTTCATCATAGGCTACTCGTCCAACTATGACAAGTTTAAATATTTTTACCATTATTTAATCGTTTTGGACAGTTACCTATATAGTATTGACCATTTTAATTTTTAGTTCAGTTGTTTATATCAGCTCACTTACAATACCCAATGTTTAGTTCAGGACCAAATAATATCAGGAGCTTCATTTCATTTTTTTTTCATGTAACTGTAAGCTGAAAATAATATTTATAAATGATATTTTCTAGTGTAAAATAATTTATACTCTTTACTTGATAAAATAAACTGTCATGTAAATGTTCTTAAATAATAAAACAAATAAACAATGTTTAAAAATAAAAGCATTTTCTGCTATGGCAAATATCCAAGTGGTGGCAAATACCCAAGCTGTGTTTTCTGTTTATGTCATACACAAAAAGTGTCCTCACTTCCGAGTCAGCTTAGTTACAATCTTCTAAAGCTAGCGGGTGGAACTCACTAGTTTAAAAATAAGAAAGGCAAACGCATCGATTATAAAACACTTTTCAACACAATTATATTTTATGTAAAACTTCATTATGAAAATTCGAAAACAATCATATTGGGGTTCAACCACTGCCATTAGAGTGTAATTCGTCTGCTTTTCTGAGATTTAATTAGGCTAAAATCAACAGTCTAAGTGAAAAGCCGCCAAAAAACACATCTAGTTGGATAGGGATGGACGCGAGACGAAAAATAGGAGTCTCGCGTCTCGCAAAATGGCCTAAAACCTTTGTCTCGTCTCGCAAAAAAGATGTAAATCTCTGTCTCGTCTCGCAGAAAAGTCGTCTCGCGTCCATCCCTATAGTTGGATGTAAATCAAAATTTTGAAAACTTCATCTGACGTCAAATTATACGATATACCGTTATTGTCCACCAAACTTGGCGACCATTTGAATATAATTTTCTCAAAAGCTGTATTAATATTTATGTAATCTTGTGAAATTGTCAATAACATCTACGATTGTTGTGTCTGTATTTTTTTTTCACTCCCGATATAGCCTATGCTATCAGAAACGCCTCTTATGTTTACTTATTTTATTGTGCTTGAATCCAATTCATAACTTCTATAGAAATAACACACCATACATTACACTCAGTGGGCTGAGTATGCGTTTGCAGAATACTATCAGATACTGAATTCCGATTTGCTGGAAATACCCTCCTGCCTTGGTCAGTTATCCAAGTAACGAATTAATGTTTTCTTTAATAGACCGTACTTACAAGAAATATATAGGGCGTCCCCAATAGGTGACCTCAGATTTTATTCATCAAATATTGATTAAATACGTTTACAATAGATTAAAAAGTTACGTAAAATAAGGTACAGAATTTTATGGTGTCGATTAATATTTTCAAGAGATTAAATCTAAATGAATACCTAGTTTAAGTAAAACTCCCGTACAAAAATATTCTGTTAGTAATAAGCGCAATTTTTTATACAAAAAATACAACAACTTACATTTATTTAGTAAATTCGAATATGCTGCATCAATGTTTATGAGAATACTTTTAAAAACAATTGCAAAAGTTTTTTTTTTCTTTTCGAGATTAATTTTCTTAATTAAAATAAAAGATGATTTTCCTTCGTACTTAGTTATTAAATATTGATTTGGATTTCTTGTTTCCTTATTGAAATAAATCTCTCATTTCTTTTTTTTCCCTTAACTAAGCAGAATTATTTAAAAACTTAATGAGAAAGAAATATGTCTTGACTTTTAATTACAGTAGTTGAGCAAAGGAACTTATGGAATATTAAATTTCTTTTCTAATTAAATTAATTCATATATGTCAGAAGTTAAAAGCAAAGATGCTAGGAAAAACAGAATTTAATATTTCTGGTAAAAAGACGATTTTTTGTAGTTAAGTTAATATAGAGGCAATTAAAAAAATTATTCCAATCCCTTTGCACAGAAATTTAAAAAGACATATTACATGTGATAGCTCTGTAGTTCTCTGCTCACCAATTTCGTTAAAAAATTTAAACTGCACTGAGAATTATGATTTAATTTTTGGGAGCAGATGAGAATTTTTAGATATTTTTGTAGTTACTATGGCAGACTTATCTTCTTTCACTAAACTATTTTTCTGGAGTTACAAAGAAAGTGTCTTCTCAGCAGACAGTTCTAAAACAATTGTTGGTCAATCATGTTAGCTGCCTTTTGAAGTTTAACTATTTCATAACAAGCGGGCTATGAAAATCTACTACCCCAAATTCCGACAAGGTGAAAATCGTAAAATGAACTTGCTCAATTTATTTTCAGTATGGAAAACAAATGGGGCTTGATCGGATAATCAATCAGCTCTCCCTCCAAAATCACAAGTAGTATTTACAGAATACACTTCTTGCATTTGAATTTGGTAGATTTCCAGAAAGAAAAAGGTACATTGAGGAGGCGGACTTGCTTGCAAAAGAGGGAAGTGCTCTTCCTTCTTCCACCTCTTGCGAACTTTCCGCATATGACATATTTTCTATCAACAGCGCTAAGCAAATACTATTTGGAAAGTCCCTCTCACACACGATTGGTCAGCTGGCAATCGTCCTCGTTTCTCTCTGCAGTTCGAAGGCATGAGATCTACACAGACTGCATTGGCCGGACTACGAAGAGGCCACACGAAAAATTTCAAATTTGTCGACAAAGAAAGACCTATTCATCTTGTCCTTGTTCCTGCCCTGCTTTTCCTGCTCATTTCATTAATTGTAATGGCACCTCTGCTAGTCTGCTGTGGAGAGAGGAGGATAAAGGACTCATAACGTTACTAGAGCGAAATGATATCACAGATCTGGCCTAGGTATTCCTGGATCAGGGGGACATGAAACAACAGCAGTACACAGGTCTACTTTCATTTGCAAAATCACCCTCAGCTTAATGCTCTGTAATATCAATTAGTTCCCCACAAGCGAATGTAAACAAGTTGCCATTGCATGAAGGGAAATAATCCTTTCAGACAGCATTTCTCTTATTATGGTATTTCTTACATCTTTGAATACCAAACCACCTTTATTTTTTCATTTCTCAGGGCAATTTCAATTGATTTCGTCTCTAACCTACAGAACTGACCTCAGCCAGCTCCGCAAAGAAAATATTTAAAACCTTTCAAGCAGTGAAAAAAAAAAATTCTAGTGAGCTGTCTAAACATCTAAGATTGGACTTAACCTAATGTGAGTGCTTCCTTTTGTGATAGCTGAAGAACCCGATCTGACTTTGCAAAAATTAAGATTTCAATATGAGCTTATGTTACTTATATTGAAGTATTTTAAAAAATACAGTGTACTGAACAAAGCCTCTTTGGACTTGTAATGTCTAGGTTAACCTCCATTGTGACTTGTTTTTATCAAGTTTTAACAACTCGATTCTCAAAGAGTACATTCATTTTTTTTTTTAAAGTATGAACAATCGCAGACAGAATGGTGACAAACTGTCTCACCCAGGTTCTATTCCTCTACAAACCTAATCTACACAGACTGCGCATGGTAAGGTTGTAAACGAGTTCTGCAGTAAGCTGCTTTATTGTGGTATAAAACAGTAAATTAAAATTAAAAGTATAGCTTTAATATCTAGTTGAAAAAGTTTTAAAACAAAAAACAAACAACTGAATCATATGGTAATATACTGAGACCCTTTACATTTCCTAGAACAGTCTACACCACATTACCACTCTACGATAAGCAAATTTTTGTAGAAAGAAATAATGTTGCAAACAAATAAATGAGAGAAGCAGAGATGTAATACTTATAGTGAAATAAATGTAACTTCCAAAACACATTTCTGCACATTTAAACAATTTCAAAAAATCACTAAATTTTCTTTTTCACTGAAAAATATACATGTATAATGAAAATAAAATATTTGTATGAATCTATAATAAAAACTTTGGTTAAGCTTATAAGTCATATAAATTTTTTCTCGTCCGACAAAATGTATTTCTTTCATTAATAAATGAATTGCAGTTGTAGTCAATGAGCCTTGAATGAATATAAATAACAGACATCTGTCATTTTAATGATGCGGACTACCCAATGCTAGAATATTCTAAATAAACGAAAATCCAAGTTATTTGTTAGTCTGACAACTAGTATCGTGGAAGTCGTTAATTGTTAAGTTCTATTAGGAATTGCGAGGCTATTCACTTATATAAGTGGCAGAAGACAATAGCAGAATATTGAGAAAGGCAATCAATATCAGTTGGTTATTGGACATGAAGGGTTATAACTATGCAGTTGTATTATATTATTAAGTGACGTGTTGTATATTATTAAGTGACCTTATTTCAATAATTGCTATTTTTAGTACTGCAATTACTTATAATGCTTGCTGTCTCAAAAACAACATGTGGATGATAGCATTTCTTTTTTACATGCATTCCGTGTAATTTTCAATTATTCCTCTGTAAGATTAGCTATTAATTTGAGAACAGTGTAACTTTTTATTTAACCGGTTTAAGGATTTTTTTTCTTGACCGAATATTATTTCAGACATTATTTTGAGCATTTTTTCAATTTACACTGCCCACTTATCTCTAATGGATAAAGAATTAAAGCCCGTTACTACATTTTTGGAACACCCTGTATTATTTGTACCAAGAGCTATCAACATTAACCTAAGTTTACATGACTCCAACAATTAAGAATATTTAGATATCGTGTTGTACAGTCGATCCCTCTTATAATGGACAGGCTAATTTGCCGCGAAAAGTTGTTCTAATAAGCGGAATATTCCGTAATACGGGACCACACTGAGAATTTAATGCAGTCTGGTACATTGAAAATTATTACATTAAGCTGGATATTCTTTTAACCGATATTCCATTAAGCAGACTCGACTGTACTTGATGTTGCGGGAATGGCCTCGGGATAGATAATATGTATATGTATGTATGTATATATATATATACATATATATGTTATGAATAATAGAGGCATTTTGCTGGCTACGTAACTGAAATTTATTTTCATGCATAGATAATTTACAGAACTCGGAGACGAATGTGCAGTAGCAGATAACCGAGTGAATATCTAATTCGCAGATATTGAGAGTAGAGGGTCTCAGACCGTGGTGTTACAAATGAGGACCCCGTTTTTTGATCCAGACCAACCTTCAACACGTGCTGTTTTGAATTCTTTTAGCCCGACGCATCGCGGCATGGGAGCAAGCATTTTGATTAAATTGAAAGGCAGTGATGTAAAACAGGCAAAAGAGAGGTGTGAAGTTTAATAGAATTAAACCCCCATAATTAAATAATAATTTTAAATATATATTCGAAGCGTATTTCGAAAGTAGGTTCCGTTTTGAAAAAAAAAAAAAAAAAAAGAAGAAGAACAATTTTTTCAAGCCAATTTTATTTTTACATGAAAGAGCATACCTTAAACAATTTTTCTACATAGTTTCTGCCTATGTTCAAACACTTGTCGTAGCGGGTTACCAGCTTTTCTATACCCTCTTCATAGGAACTTCCCGCCAATGACGATAGCCACGACACCCAGCAATTTTCATTTCATCGTCGGATTCAAAGAGCTTGCCGCCTAGCTCGCTCTTGACGTACAGGAGCTACTGGTAGTCGGACGGCACCCAGCCAAGGCAGTAGGGCGGGTGATCGAAGAGCTTCCAACGAAACTGTCCAATCATCTTTTGAGTGTCACCAGCAGTATGAGGCCGAGCATTGTCTTGGAGCAACACAATTCATTTACTGGGCATTCTTTTACGTTTGTTTTGAATGCACGCCATATTTTTCTTCGCCGTAGTCGTGGTTATCGTCATTTGCGAGAATTTTCTATGAAGAAGGTATAGAAAACTGGTAATCCGCTACGACAAGTGTTTGAACATTGGTGGAAAATATGTTGAAAAACAGTTTAAGGCATGCTCTTTCATTAAAAAATAAAATTCGCTTGAAAAAAAAATACTAATTTTTTTTTCAAAACGGAACTTACTTTCCGAACACTCCTCGTATATGTATAAATAAAGCTAAAATGAAATTTTAGGAGCTATAAATAAAATGTATTAGTTTGTCATTTATCTACGATAAATAAGGCAGTGTATTCACAGACGCAAAATGATACTTTTCTTGTGACTGTACGTCAGTTAGAACTCAAAAATCTTTTTTGGTTCGGATTTTTATTTCGTACACTGTACGTGTACAAGTTATAATTTTGTTCTGCCTAGCATACTGAATCCCGCCAACTAACAAAAAAGAACTGCAGTTGAAACAGTGAGCTCGCATGACTACAACTAATACAGAGCTATTGTTTGAAAGATGTATTCCAGCGAATGCCAGAATATTCTAAATTAACGGAAATCCACACCATTTGTTAGTTTGACAGCTAGTATCACGGAGTCCGTTGATTAATTGCTCAGTTCTACTGGGAATAGTAAGATAAGTGAGTAGATGACAAAGCAAGAAAATCAAGGAATGCACTTGATCATAGGGAGACAATCAATATTAATTTATTAGTAAAAGGTCATAAATATAAAATGAAAGCTCTAACTGTGGCATTGATAAATAAAATAATTTTGCTAAATGAGTTCAGATTTTTTTATGTAATGTATTATATTACAGAATGGCTACCAAACTATCAAATTTCATGATATTCTCCGTTATTTCCGTCATAAACTAAGGTATGTAGAATTGGAATAACCCAGCAGTTTGATTCATTAAATTTCAGATGCTTTTGAATTCAGAAATCACAACTGAATTGTTTTTCCTAGAAAAACATACGATATTAACAGGACTGTAAACCGTGGAGGAACAGTTTGAGAATTATCTGTCTGTAATAATTATATGTGAGGTCCTTTTTTCCTTTCTTTTCTTTTCTTTCTTTTTTTGTGGAGTAGTTTAATGATGTAGTACAAATTACAAAATAACTACAACCGCTCACATAAGCTAGTTTTTATAATTGTAATTTAGCCTAAACATACGTCTATAATTATATTTTATCAGTAATCAAGCATTAATAAAAACTAGAACGCACTTCATATATTATTCGCAGATAAAATTTTCCTCTGGACATAACAAAATTCTCTTTAAATTCACTGGGATAACTGATTTTACAATTTTTTCTTTATGAAACTAATGTTTGCCACAGGTATTAAAATTGAAAAGTACTTGTTTAGAGAACTGCAAAACAACTTTCTTGCGGAATCTTTTAGCGAAATTCAGAGCAATTGGCAGCCTATAAGTAATAATAACTAAATAAATACTATTGGCAAAGAGAATGTAAAATGTAACTATTGAAAATAAAATAATGAGACAGAAATGTGAATGTTGGAAAACAATGCAAGATTTTACAGTCTGAGGAATATGTCAATATAGCATAAAGAGAATACTGGAAACACTGGTATTAAAAGCAACTAAAAATGTTTATTGGTACATGTCAAGAGGTATAAAATTCTATCTTTTATAAATTATAGTTTAGAAGTCACCTGCTTAGTCCAGGTTTTTTTTTTATTAAATTCCCTGATTTCCCCCAGATATTTCCTGAAACTACAAATTGTTTGATAATTCCAGTTTGGTGGACGCCCTGTATTATTAAAGGGTAGATATTTGTGAATTTATAAATAACTCGTAGATGTGACTAAATCTTTAGGCTACAGCCTCATTGATAATTATAAATCCTTTCAAACAATTCAAGAACCGCTCTTTTTAACACGCTTTTATTGGCTTCACCTGTATGTATGTTTGTATGTTTGTATCCGACTCCTTTGAACTCGATTTTGATCCACTTTAAACGGTCAGATTTAATTTAAACTTTGTAGATATATTAAAGATCGATGATAATACAATAATTTGATAAGTTTATCCCATTATCCTGATTTTAACACGCTTTTATTTATTAGCTTCTCCTGTATGTATGTTTGATGTTTGTAACCGACTCCTTTGAACTCAAATTTGGCACACTTTAAACGGTCAGATGTAATTTAAACTTTGTACATTTATGAAAAGCGGTGACAGTAAAATAATTTTATAAGTTTATCTCATTATCCTGATCAGGATCGCCAGGATTAAATAATTTCCTCATTTCTTATCCTGATTGAAAGTAGAACACTTCCACAGATTACAATCTTAAGAAAACCATTTTTACTGCGGCCGTGATCGTATAGTGGTGAGTACATTGCGTTGTGGCCGCATTAACCCAGGTTCGAATCCTGGGCACGGCAATATTTTTACTTTTACAAAATATCATGATCCATCACATTATGGAAGAGTTGAGTACAAGAACATGTTAAGGCCATTCTTTTTAACACGCTTTTATTTGTTGATTAGAGACCTATTTTTCATTTTTAGTGAGGAAGGTAGCATTTAACTGCAGGTTGATTAATACTTTGGTGCACAGCAGGGGCGTAGCAAGAGGGGGGGCTCAGGGGGCTACTCACCCCCGAAATGGGACCCTTTACTTAGCTTACAATTTGATAATTAGCTTACAATTGAACTTTAGTTTTAAATTTGATACCCAGCCCACCCCGAAATAAAATCCTGGCTACGCCACTGGTGCACAGTGAAAATAAATTATTTCACAGTTTGTACATTCCAACTTAGTGTTCCTTAGTGTCTTATGAGAAATATAGAAAATTAAAAATAAATTTTAAATACATAGTTTAACAAAAACTAAAAAACACGCTTTTATAGCAAATCGAACTAAAAAGTGAAAAATAAAAATATAGTTTAAAAAAACCAAAAAACACGCTTTAGTGATGAATTGAATTAACTAAAAACCGAAAAATAATTCTTAATATAGAAATAAATTAATGAACGAAAAATAGTATTATTGTGAAAAAAACGTGAGCTTTGTGCTGTATATATTGTGTGTGGCTTTGTGCTATATTTTTTGTATCATTTTAGTACTAATCGTAACGCTCGAATATTCTCAAGAACTGATATATGGAGCACCCCACTCTTTTTTCACAATAATACTATTTTTCGTTCATTAATTTATTTCTATATTAAGAATTTTTTTCGCTTTTTAGTTAGTTCAATATATCACTAAAGCGTGTTTTTTTGTTTTTTAAACTATATTTTTATTTTTCCCTTTTTAGTTCGATTTGCTATTAAAGCGTGTGTTTTAGTTTTTGTTAAACTATGTATTTAAAATTTATTTTTAATTTTCGATATCTCTCATAAGACACTAAACTATATTTTTTAATTGACAACTGTCTGCATATTATTTATTAAATTTAAAAACAAGCTGTTGCTTTTAAAAGCGCATTAACGTCCGCAACTGGCGGAATGTAAAATAAATTTATCATCTTAATCTCATTTCAAAGAAAATTTTATGGAATTTTTCTCAGCCGCTGTAATCCGAGACGAATTTAAAAGCAATTTAAAAGCAGCTTTTTGCTTTTAAGACGAATTTAAAAGCAGACAGTTGCCGAGTCAACTTTATTGCGGCTTTTTCAGATCCACTTAAGACTAATATCAGATTTTAATTACGCTGAAAGCGCAATGAATTTTTAATATATATACCGGCTTTGCATTCTTCAAAAGTAAATTGTGATGTTGGTGCTTCCAGCAGTATTTTTGGTAAACCGAGTTTGGCGAAAAAAAATAATTAAATAAGAAATCTTATGTAACGAAAAATTTTTTGTATCCTCAAGGAAAATAAATCATCTTTCGTCAAAAATGAGATCTTGCAGGACAAATTACTAAAATAAGAGTTTAAATAATAGTTACTATTTACTGGAATAAATAAAATTAAATGTAATTAATAAGAGCAGCATTATAGAATTATTTGCTTTCTTTATCCCAAAGCAAGCAAAGTACATACATGAATATTATATTTCATTACTTCCTATGTTTCATGGGAAATTAATCGAAAAAAATGTGCACTTTATAAAAATATAAACCAGTTTTTATGCAAATTTGTACATCAACAAATCAGTTATCAATAATTTGAAAAGAAATTCGAAAATTGCAATTATTTAAAACATATAATAAGTAATTATCCTAATTAATGGCTAGAAGAAATGAAAAATATTGAATTTAGAAAGAAAAGGACTTTTTCGTTAGGAGCAAGATGTTTTTAATTAATAAATTTATTCATTAAAAATATATATTGATCCATTTCTTATTTAGCAAACACAGATACGAATAAAAAATGAATACAGAAAACAAATAACTATAACAGTAAGCATTAGGTATATTGCTTTCAGAACTTACAAATGGAATTTTCTAAACGAAATATTTAAAATGCGCAAACTTTCCAGAAGTAAAGTATGATATAAGGAGTAAAATTGAAAAATGATATGAAAAGAAATATACTTATTCATATGCTTGAAATTACACTATGCAAGAGACGAAGTGAGCACAAAAAAGTAGTAAATCACACTGACTCATTTAGTCCAAGTATATTCTTGATTCTGATAGAATGTGAAATCTTGAGAGACCATCGTAAAAATTTCTGTGTTAAATTACTCACTTGGCTTGTAAAAAGATCATAAAATTAAGTTTCGGTACATACCTATTTTCACTGTAAAATGAATTTACTTCTTTCATTTTTTACCGTTGTTTATAGCAATAAACAGAAAATATTTCCATATACTTCTGTAAAGTCTTTCTGAAAATCCAGAAAATGTACAGAAAAGTAACTTCTTTCTGAAATGTCAAGTTTATTAACTATGCGACACAGAAATTTATTGAAAAGTTCTACAGTTATTTATTTTATACAGAAATAAACTCGTTATGAATTCAGGTTCATTAAATTTTAAAGCGTGCTAGCACTCCAAGAATTAAAGCGTAAAGATTTTTTATAAACTCAAATGCTTTTTCGCTCTGTTCATATATTATTACAGTCGAACCCACTTAATGGAATATCGGTTAAAAGAATATCCCGCTTACTGTAATAAACTTTGAATGTACAGCTGCGGGAAAAAAAAAAGTCCCACTTGTACTTTTTTCGGCCGTCGTTCGTCGTACAGCAAAGTTACAGATACGAATCGTTTACGATTGACGTACACTTTAATTTGCTATGCATAAAAATTGCATAAGGGGCCATCTACATATTAAAATTCGCACCAACTTTTTTTTCTCAATAGCAAACCCCTAGATTTCACTTCATATTTCAAAAATTTAGCTCATTTTAACCCCGGACACCAATTTTCAACAAATTTTGACAGAAAATGAGTGAGTTATGAGCACCCAAAATCCCCCTCCCACTATGTTAAAATATTTTTTCATACTTCAATTCATATCTCATATAATATTGGTAGTAAGAAGCTGATTTTGATTCGTACTATTAGAACTAAACGACCGAAACATAATTTAATGTTATTATGATTTTTAATAAATTATTAATATGAATTATGAATTATTAAATTAATATTAAAAAAAATTATGAATAGCGACCTAGCCAAATTTTGATTGACATGGACGCAAATAGTGATTTTGCAAGGCTGTGCAAAATTTCAAATTTTTACGTTCAGTAGTTTAATTTATATTAAATGAAATGTGTTATTTTCATGAGTTAAGGGACCATATATAAATTTATTAAGTGAAAATTTTTTGAAAATTGCATAAAATAAACGTAAATTAGATTTATTTTGTGAAAAAACACAGTAAAAGATACCAGTATTAAAAATATCAGATTTTGAAGCAAATAAATTAGAGGTTTTTACAGTTTGATAGGCATTCTATAAAGCGCCTATTGTTAGGTCCGCTACCATATTCCCCCAAATAAAATATTTTCCAGCTATAGAATTAGATGCAGTAGATGTATGTCTTCTAATGCAACGTCCTATTTCTGAAAAACTAACATCCTCAACTTTCCAGGCGTGACCTTTTGTGTGCATGTGACCTTTTTTAATATCGGAAACATTAGGTCTTTGGACTTCCCCATACTTTATCAAACATTCAAAATCGCGTTTTTCTGTCTAAATTTTCATCTAACTATAAATTAAAATACCGCCAAAAGTCTTAAGAATATTGCACATTGCAGACGATAGTATTAAATGAAGAAAGTGAAATAACAAACACAGTGATAATATTGGATCGGCAAAAAAGTAATTTTTTTTTTTACATGAAATTCAAACAAATAAATTTCTATAAGGAAATCATTCTTCAAGTTTGACCATAGCTGAGTAATATTAAAGCATGTAGTCAGAAGAGCAGAGAGCAGCTTCTAACTCCTGACAACATTTCACCTGTCTAAGAGAACCATCAATGGAAATACTCAATAACAATTTTCAAAATTACAAAGATTTTCAAAATCGTGAGCAGTCATTTTGCATTTTTTCCTTAAATCATGTGTACGAACCAAGGAAGTTATGAACTCACGGGTCATTTGAACCACAGACTAAATATTCTATTCTGCCCTTGATATTCTCAGTACAAAAAACTGTAAGAGAGATGGAAACAATATTTTCCTTGAAAATAATATTAATTTCTTTTAACTCTGGCGAGCGAAATTAATGAAAGGCGAAAAGTTCGGAACCTACAAATAGCGTTTTTCAATTTGATGAAAGTCCCTTAAAAACGCGCAAAAATTAATTCGCAATATCTCCGGAAATTATCGTAGAAAATGGTGAAAATTTATATTTAGGGTAATTTGAATGTTTTCTTTCGTTTAATAAAGTCAAAATATGGGGTTGCCATTGAGAAAAACGAAATTGATGCAGAATTAAATATGAAGACGGCCCCTGATGCAAATTAAATTAATAGTAAGTACGAGTTATTTGCAAACGAATGGTATATATAACTTTACTGTGCATCGAACGACGGCGAAATAAAGAGCAAGTGGGACTTTTTTTTCCGCAGCTGTACCAAACTCTACTAATTTGTCAATGTGATTCCGGATGATGGAATATCATTATGACTTTTCTGATAAGCAGCCCGCTTGATGGAACAGCGAAATGGCTGGAAAATTCGCTATTCCATTAAGCGGGTTTGATTGTATAACAGAAAAAGCAAGCCATTTTGATTTTTGAATACATTTATCTTTCTCTGTCGCTAGTCCATTTTCGAACTTCATGCAGAAGAATGAATTAAAAAACTTCTTAAACATCACAAATCACAGTTTTAATTTATCTCTAAATGATGTCACTTTAAAAGCGCGTTCAATAGAATATCCATTATGCTTACCTTTATTTTGACTATCACAATCACAAGAAATAACGCTCTAAATATGAATCATTTATCCTTTTCATTTCAGTATGAGTTCACCATTGACGTTCACTCTTCCGTAATTTATCTTTCTGAAACTTTTGCTCCTCATTATTTTAAATTGGCTTCATTGTCGATAGTAGAAATTATTATTGCTCTCTGCCACGAAAAACGTTGTGAGGGAGGGAAAGTTTTTTTTGATTGGCGGTTTTAGAAAAGATTTCGATGTAAGAAAAATATTTTTTAAAGATTGTTACGATATAAAGTAAAGCGGTGTAAAACGGCATTTCTCTAAAATATATAGTACTAGCTGCTACCCGCGACTTCGTCCGCGTCGGCTTTAGAATTAGGTCCCGACAGAAATGTAGCATGTGTGAATAACAAATATTGTTGCGACAAAAGGAACTGCATTTAAATATTATTTGCTTTTTACTTGTTTCAAATGAAGTATAATGCATGTTAGTATACTTCATCTAAAATAAGAGAATATGCACAGAGTTACTA
The DNA here is from genome assembly GCA_038373885.1 of Cheiracanthium punctorium. Classification (NCBI taxonomy): domain Eukaryota; kingdom Metazoa; phylum Arthropoda; class Arachnida; order Araneae; family Cheiracanthiidae; genus Cheiracanthium; species Cheiracanthium punctorium. The sequence goes on along the minus strand of JAWZYV010008908.1, from coordinate 80,967 downwards.
AATTTAGATTTTTTTCAGGCATTTGGCGAATAGAGACAGTTATGACAGTATTTGCGAACTGTTTTGTAAAAGAAATATTTATGCTATATGCGTGAATTTTAGTCTATGTTAATCAGGAATAGAGAAGCTTTCTATTAGTGAAAAAGTTTGAGAATCGGTTCTGTAGTTACAGAGATACCCAGAGAGCGTAATGTATTAATTATTTTGAGTGTTCCTGTAAAGGAACTATTTATGCTACATGCATGTATTTTAGCTTATAATACTCAAGAATAGTGTAGCTTACTATCAGTAAAAAAAGTTTAGGAATCGGTTCAGTACTTACAGAGATGCACATAGAGCGTAATGTAATTCTTATTAGCATCCCTGTAAAAGAACTATCTGTGATATATGGTGATATCTATATATCTTCTATAACACTTAGGATGCCACCAGTGTCTAAGAAGTTCTGCTCTCAAAACTGCAAGGGGGGAGGTGCCAGATTCAAACCCTGGTCGCGCCTGTCGACCTAGCCTCTCCCAGTTTTCCGTGGTTTTCTAAAAAACCTCGCATAAATACGGGCTAGGATCCCTTAGAAAATCCCCCACAGAGGAATTTTCCATATAGGCCTAGGACCCTAGTGCAGTCAATCGGTCTTAATCCAAACACAAACAATGATACTCAGGAATAATGTAACTTTTAATCAGTGAAAAAAGTTTTAGAATCGGTTTAGTAGCTACAAAATGTCCATAGAGCGCAATGCATTAGAATTATTTTGAGTGTCTTTGCAAAAGAATTATTTATGCTATATGCTTGAAAGGCTGCCTGTATGTTAATCCAGGGCATAAGCTATTTTCATTACAAATTTTTTCAAATCCGTTCAACCATTTTTGTGCGATTCAGTCAAAAACATCCAAACACACAAACGTACACATTTATATTATTGGTAGGATTTGGAAATTTATGAACTTTCAGAAACACATCTGGATTTTTCTTGGTACTTACGTATTATCCCAGCGGTCATTCCCGCCAAATTGTTTTATCGTCAAATGGGTTGCAAAACTGTTGCCGTGCCCGGCATTTATTTCGGCAAAAAATCGCTTGTCTTGGCGGACCGCCGGGATAATACGTAAGTACCCCTTTCTTTACTTATGCTTTTTAATTTGGCGTAAAATCAACATAATTTCCATGTTTTTCAAATGCATGTGATTTTGCAAATAGAATTTCTGTTTTATTTCAAAAGCATAAATCATTTTGTGCGGGCGATAAAACGGCTTTTAATTAATAGTTTGAAAAGTAGTTAAAATTTCAAAAATTTGAGACTCAGGTGCATTTTACAGAAGTTATGGGCTCAATCATGCTCAAATTTTCAAAGCTCTGTTTTCTGTAGATTTGTCTGGAGAACATTAATTTTTATTATTACAGATAGATAGATTTGGCATAAAACTGGCTTAATTACCGTGGTATTTAATGTTTTTCAGATGCACGCGCGCTTATTTATTGAAGTAATAGCATTCTTGTTAGCTCAAAACATGAATCATTTGATACGGACGAAACTCGACAACCGTGGCAATGTAAAAACGGTTTTTAATTAATAATTTAAAAAGTAATTAAAAATCTAAAATTCTAATTAGCCTATAACCAACTCCAGGGTCCCCTCTATATCTAAACCCAAATGCATCCTAATCGATTCAGCGGCTTAGGCGTGAAAGCGTCATAAATAAACAAACAAACTCACTTTCGCATTTATAATATTAGTTAGGATTATTTGCATGTTACGGTGAATGTGGTGAATGCTATTTTTATGCATAGTTTGTGTTTTTTAGAATCTGTAACCTTAATAAAAAAGGGGGGCTTGAAAATTCGACATCAGAGGGGCTGTCCTCGGCAAATAATGCACCGATAATTTTTTTTATATGCAGTTTAAAAAAACATCAAAGAGAGCCATCCACCGTCTTGTAGAGCCCCTTGAAAAATGCACCAATACTTTGATAGCTTAAAAATACGCTTAAAAATAAGTTAAGAAATATTCAACCAATTATCACATTTAGCAAAGTAGCGCTGGAACTAAATAACTCTAGATAATTAACTGTTTATCTATATTTACAGCAGGGTGTTTTAGCACCAGGGTTAGAAGTATCTAGGAGGGCTTGGATAGACATAAGAATGTGGGATCGAAAACGTCCTTTTCATAAACAATTATCACTAGCCACTATGAAAATTCTTCTGAAGTAGTAGTCAACATTCCAACTATAATTTGGAAAAAATAAATTGATCTCTTACAGAAAGGTTGCAATTAAGATTATAATTTTATGATTCTTTTTTATTTTAACGATGCAATAGTTGTAACAAAAGCACATTAATTATGAAAGTTAGTTTTATTGATTAAGTATTTAAGAAATTTGACTAATGCTTCATTGCTTTTTTTTTTTCTACAGTGATTATTAGTATTTGCATGGAAATGACGGTTGCGACCCTACATCCCTGTGTGCTGCTGGGTTTGTGCAATCCTTTGTAGAGGTTTGCTAGTCTGGTGCCGAAACGCCCTGTGTATGGTGTCCGCTGAAAGATAAGAGGATACAAGATGAGTCCACAAGATCGTATTTAATTGTTTAAATATTAATACTAACCTCTATGATACCGTACTATAATTTAAATACAGATTTATTTTAATTGATATAATAAAATTAAGATTGAACATCCTTAGCATCCCAAATCTAAACTGTACTTGAATCGAACTTGTCTATTGCCTAAGGTAATTTGATAGATAGAACTACAGTGAAGATATGCAAATTCGATATGACAGCACCCAGAGAACATACACACAGGTTCTCTGACGTGACCACACGTTTTATATCGTGCGAAACGCGTTCTGGTTCAGAAAAAGTACTTTCACATATTCAACGTAACGTTCTATTCTAGTTCTTAGTAGTACTTGCTTCCATTTTTTTTAAATGTCCGACTATCAATGTTCATTCTACAATGTACGTGCGTACACATTCTGAAGAGCTTGTACTACTGGAGTATAATACATTTAAAGGTTCAAAAGTATGCTATGCTCTAATTAAAGAAGTTGTCGTATGACTACAAATGCCATCTCAAGTGTGGAAAAATAAATACCACCCAACTATGATATTTTACTATGATAAATATCTCTGAAATCTTGATAATCATCTCTAGAAGGTACAACGCAGGCAGCACACACAGGTTCTCTGAACGTCTATTAACGTACAGAGAACGTTTCCTGAACGTTAATAGACGTTCGGAGAACCTGTGTGTGTGCTACTTAGGAATAAGCTATTATATGGAATGAAATATTTTTCTGTTGGATTAAGGTCAATAAACGTAAATTTATGTTCTGACCGTAATCTTTTGGAATCATGAAATAAAATTCGTCTTCGGTTGATTTTTTTCTTTTATCTGCAACAACCAGTAAGAAAACATTTCCAGATCCTGCTGGTACGCCTTTTTTATTTATTTATTTTTTTCGTGAAAGTTTATGATCATTTGTACCCTTCACATAGAATATAAAAGCAAAGTCGGCTGTCAGCGTACCAAAATTCATTAGAGAATGTCGTAATATGCATTCTGGGAACGTAAATGTTTAGATTTTAGATTCTTCAACTCGTAAAGCATATACTCAAAGTTTTTAAGAGTTGTAATGTGAAATTTTGCTTGAAAGTGAATTTTCATGCAATATACTATAATGAAAAGTCAAAGACAGAAATTCCTTATTTAAATATATTTGCATGTCTTGTAGAAACTAGAAAGTTCCAGCTTATTCAGTTAATTGCAAAAGATGAATTAAAATTATGCTTAAACATTTCAAATTACTCTTGTCGTTTATCTACAAAGCAGGCCACTATAAAAGTAAGTTAAATGTAACATACATAACACTTACTTTTTTCTTTGAGGGGCACAAAAAATCATAAGCAAAAACACTTTAAACATGAAACATTTTTCTTTTTAACTTTAGTAAACGTTCTTTATTGAAGTTCACTCGAACGTAATTTATCTTTCGCAAATTTTTTTGCTCCTCATTATTTTAAATCACCTTTACTAAAAGGAGTTCAAAGTATTATTGCTCTCTCTAAGAAAATGTTGCTAAGAATGAAAAAACCGTTCATTTTATTTAACTTGTGGTTTTAGATAAGTTCTGAGCGACACTAAAGAAAAGATATTGCTTAAACAAAGAAAGACTGTTGCAATATAAAATAAAGTGGTATCATAATTCGTTTCTCTAAAAATTTTTATATTATCTGTATGTATATTTCTTGGATGGATCAAAAGGATACGATATAAGTGTGTATATAAAGAGTATTTGAATGTGCATTGAAAGAGTATTATGAAATGATTTACAGATGGAATTTTTTTTCAATTAACACAGTAGTTTTTTAAATTAGAAATAAAAAAATTAAATAATTTTTTTAAAAGTTTTACTAATTTGAATTTTCAGATGTGTGCGTTGTCTTATTAACAATGCTGTCATCTTAAAATGGTTGTATCAAATAAACTTGGGTTAGTGAACACACTGCTTTTCCGTAATGTATCAGTAAGTTTGTTACGCTAAATTGTTGGGAAGTCAAGCAAATATCCTAACTGATAGCGGAATTCAAATGCGCGTAACATACGTCTTCAAACAATTGTCGTATGCATTGAACATCCTATCTATAAATAAAGCCGAACACGCTTAATGGAAGATTGGTTAACCCTTTGAGGCGCAACCCTTTCCCAATGCTGAAAAAAGGGCAGCCGTTGCCATCGCTCAACTTAACTACCAGCAAGATGGCGGACGATCGAAATGTTCATCGCGTGCCACAGATCTAGAGACCGTTTTTTGACGCAGCTGGCTGTGCCCAGCACAGCGTCACGTCAAAAACAACTATTTTTATAGAAATCAAATCTATTCTTCGTGACGGGCAGCAGTCAAAACGTGAGAGTTGGGTGTTCCCAGAGCGAGATCACTGCGCCTTAAAGTGTTAAAAGAACATCCCGCTTATCGTAATAAATTTTCAATGTAATAAACAGTAATAATTAGTTAATGTGATACCGGATAATGAAATATTCCGTTTATTAGAAAAAACTTTAGTGGCAAATCGACTATTCCATTAAGAGGGATCCTACTGTATCTGTAAAAAGTTATTTTTTTAACGTTTTCAAAATATTAAGTAGATGAATATAGCCTTATCAGTTAGCACTTCTACGATGTCCAGACTAAAGTATCCACTTACGATCTGGTTACACACAAGCGGTCTTGCATGATTATTTTGTAATCTTAATACATTGAAATTTGTTGACTTTTATTTTCAATTTTACAATTGCAATCTTCCTTAAACAGCAAATTTTGTCTAAATTAGAATGTTAAATAAAGAATGAAGTACAAGATTGCAAATCCTCCTGTAAAGTAAGTTCTGAAGAGTGCAGCTGAATTCGAAATTTTAAGGTTCATTTCAAGATAGTAGTATAATTTGAGTAACACTGTATGCGGTATTTCAAACTCTTTCATCAGAGGGGCAACTTTCAAACTATTATGTGGTTTTTACTGCTAAACTTACAGTTTTAAAAAGTTATTTAATGACATACAGGTACTTTGAAAGCCTTATATTTTATAAGGGTCAGCGTATAGAAAAAAATAATTTTTTAGGATTTCCCTGTGTACAAAAAAGTCCAGTTAAAAAAATAAAGTACGACCTTGAAATCATTGTTTAAAAATCATTTTTTAAATTAAATACTAAACGCTCAAAAATGAACTTTTCTATATCCATTACCATTTTAGTTCTTAAAATTTCTATTAAAAGTCTTTAATTGAGGGGTTGAGCACAAATAAGCTTTTTTATGTATGTTATTATTATTGTTTGAACGTGTTTTAGCACCGTGTTTTTATATAAATATTATTTCTTTTATTTTATTCCTTGTTCATTTATTTATGCAATTTCTTACCATTATACAACTCGTAATGAAGCATGTCTTTTACTAGGGGTGACACAACGACAGTCGAAGGCAGGAATATTGAACGTAGCTACATGATTTGCTTATTCCCTCGGATGAATCGAGCCTTATTTTTGCAGAATGGCATTTAAAAACTCGCACGCGAGGCCTCAACAATGCAAAACAGTAAGAAAATATTAACTACATAGTGAAAATACTTCCAGTGATAGTTCTTGAACGACATGACCGATCACTACCTTCTACTCTATACTCACTATCAGAATGGCAAATTTGATCAAGTTCTCGTAAGCGGTCTAGGAGAGAGCAAATGTTTCAAACTTCAATCATTAGCTTCAAATTTACTGTATTAGCCCGAATATAACGCGACCGCCAAATGTTTCACGAAAATAATTAGAAAAATCCTATATTTAGTCCTCGAATTTAGCGAGAGTCAGTTTTTAACGGGAAGTGATCAGTTAAGAAACATCGCGTTGTATTCGGGATAATACAGTACATAAATAATTTCTTTACAGCTGCATTCTGTACTTCTGAGCTCAGCGAAGAATACATCATTATCAAGGAACAATATCGTATATTTGCTTCCTCAAACGTCTTACTCTCGTTATACCAACCGAACGCCTCTGACAAAACGAACTTTCGTCGAGATTGAAAGCTAAAGCCAAGCAAATGCGCGTAAGACAGGGATGTTGAAATCATGGCGCATAGCATCCTTATGCCTATTTATTGTGTTAAGAAAAATTGAGGATTTTTTTTATAATTTTGTGCTCGGAAATGTTTTATTTCTTATAGTTTATGAAGTTATGTGCGAAGCAAGCATTTATACACTCCAGAAGACATTGTCATCAAATATCGAACCATCCCTGAACCCGACTATACACCCGAAAATTTAATTATAGAAGCGTAGAAGCCTCTTCCTTCAGAGCAGCAATTTCAATTTCATGTTCACACGTTATTACTTATCCTCCCCCTGAACTTAAGCCTACCCATACTCATTTTCATATTTTCTAACTATGCACGTAAACGTAATCTTATAAATAAAAATGAAATTCTGTTTGTTTGTTTGTTTGTTTGTTCGTTTGTTTGTTTGTTTGTTTGTTTGTGGATTTGATTCGTATACAAATCCACAAAAATGGACCTATCGGCCTGAAATTTAGCACAGATATGTAAAATAATATAGAATAAATAACAGTCCACTTTAAAACTTTGAAAGTCCACCCGTTCCCGGAATTTAAGAGATTTTTTATGCTCTTCACGCAAAAATCTTTCCGTAATTGTAACCCCTGTAGTGAAAAAAGTGTGAAATAAGGATCGTGGTTGCCATGTGTGGCGATTTTGCCGAATAAAATGTCGTTCGTATACAAATCCACAAAAATGAACCTATCGGCCTGAAATTTAGCACAGATATGTAAAATAATATAGAATGAATCGTAGTCCACTTTAAAACTTTGAAAGTCCACCCGTTCCCGGAATTTAAGAGATTTTTTATGCTCTTCACGCAAAAAGCTTTCCGTAATTGTAACCCCTGTAGTGAAAAAAATGTGAAATAAGGATCGTGGTTGCCATGTGTGGCGATTTTGCCGAATAAAATGTTTTAAATTCTCAAAGTAAAAATAAAAGAATAATAATGATTTTTTTTTGTTAGTTTATATTCGTCAGGTTATTTTTTTTTTAATTATAATATCGTGTGCATGGGAAATCAGAGCAGGAATGTAATGCTTTACACGCAAAACAATAAGAATTGAAGATTTCCGAGGCTAATGTGTAAATTCTTTTAGTTTGGCGAAAAAATAAAATGGCTGAAATATGGATTTTGAGTAAGTGAGTTCTAGCGGTTTGCACAGTTTTCGGCTTTGCGCAATTTATTGAGAGCTTAAGGAAATAGATTTTTGGAAACAAGTGCAAAGGTTTTATTAGAATACAGCGTTAAATTTTAATGATCCGTGAAGAAATAATGCAGTTATTAAGGGATTTCAAGCGATCTAACTTCAGAATTCTCGCCAATTGAGTACATTGATTTAAGTTGGGGGAATTCCGCAAAATTTCAGAAAATTGAAATCTTCTCATTTAGTACATCGGAGTAACGATGAATAAAACACATTATAGTTGATAATTTAAAAAAAAATCGGCTGTATTAAGGGATTCTAATTTTCAAATAACTCTCTTTGGCTACTCTTTGGCGGTCGAACCATTTCCCATATTGATTGCTGCTAAGTCAATGCTTCGAATGATTCCCTGAAAAAACTCTTGCAAAATGGCGTATGTTGGCACTTTGGCGAGGCTTAGATTTGAAACTGGATTTTATTTGAGACTGGTATATATAATAACACTGGTTATAGATAAAAATGAATGTTGGTATGTGTTTATGAGGTTGAAAAACTCCAGCACCGTTGAGCACCGTTGCACGATGAAATTTGGTTCACCTAAGTCTTTTATGATGGAGAAGGTTTTTATGCTATCCGTTTTCTTTAACTTGCCACTTGGTGCCGCAGCACAACGTTGAATTCTATTCCGTTTAGCCGTTTGCTATGCGAATATCGTCCAACCGATTTCCATGAAATTTGGTACACGCGAATATTAGAACACGGAGAATATTTTTCACTATCCATTTTGCTGTAACTTGCCGCTAAATGGCGCTGCAAAGCATCAACTTCTATACCGTTCGACCGATCGGCATAAAATTTTTTATACTTACACATTTGAGCACGAAGAATATATTCTAACTGCGTTCCTTTTGATGTTACTCACCACTAGATGACACTGCAATGCATTATTATTTTAACTCGCCACTAGATGACGCTGCAGCAGGCCAAATTCTTGACCATTCAAACGGTCGCTATGTAAATCAGTATATATAGCTATTTGAACAATGAGAATATTTTGGCGTTATCCATTTTGCTATAACTCGCCACTTGACGGCGCTGTAGCAAATCATTACTTTAATTAACTACTAGATGGCCCTGCAGTGTATCACTTCTTGACTGTGCAAATGATCGTTATGAAAATTGGTATGCATAGATAGTTGAACACGGTCGCTATGAAAATCAGTATACATAGCTATTTGAACAATGAGAATATTTTGGCGTTATCCATTTTGCTATAACTCGCCACTTGACGGCGCTGTAGCAAATCATTACTTTATTGAACCACTAGATGGCCCTGCAGTGTATCACTTCTTGACTGTGCAAATAATCGCTATGAAAATAGGTATACATAGATATTTGAACACGGGGAAGAGTTTGGCGCTATCCATTTTCCTATAACTTGCCACTAGATGTCGCGTCAACACATGAACTTCAGGACTGTCCAGCCGATAGTCATGAAAATTCGTATACATCGATATCTGAATGCGAAAAATATTTTCGACGTATCCGTTTTGCTAAAACTCGCCACTAGATTGCGCTACGCCGCATGGCCTTCTGCACCGTACAAACGATTGCCTTGCAATTCGGTATGCATGATTATTGGACACAATATAACGCGATATCCATTTTGCTATATCTGTTTATTACAATGAATAGTAATCACCACAAATCGTAATATCAAAAAGTCCATTCATTCCCGTGCGAAGAACGGGTACTTCAGCTAGTTAAGTATAAAAAGGTGCTTGAGTTGCATGGCGCATCTCAACACGTCAGTTTGAAAAAAAATGACGCATGATATGCAAAAGGTTGGCCACCCCTGCTTTAGGGTCTATCAGAGGAATGAGCAAAGTAGCAATTTGAAATCTAGCAGATAGATCTGCCACAAATTTTAAAGTCGAATAGCTCGGTGAATGTTACATTTACACACGTGCATCTTTTTGTGATTGACTTCTTAAAGGCCGGACTTAGTTTTTGTAATTGGAATTTTTCTTAAAAAGTTAAACAATAATAATGTTTTCGGTAGTAATGTTCAATAATAATGTTTAAAAAAAATGTAACTTCTAATAAAATTTATGGTCTTAAAAGTAACTGTATGTAATTGGAAAACTAAATCTAATTGGAAGTATAGTGCTGAAGTCGATACTTTAGAGCGCGTCTTCACTGATCAAACAGTTTGAAACACCTGGTACACTTATGAAGTTTCATGAAATATATTTTATTTCTCTTCATTAGTTTTCGTAGTGTGTACTAACAGGAACTTGTGCCGTTAAATCTCTCAACGAAGTTCTTAATATGATACTAGAGAAATACGGATAGTATCAACTGGTTGTTCTTTTCTGATTCATTAAAACACTAGTTCACAAACATTGCCTGAACCTACTGAAAGTATTATAGATTTAATATTTAGATGAACAAATGAATTTACACATTTATTTCATCATTTTCAGCTTCAAAATAATACTTTTACAGACTTATTTCTAGCATTTCTGTTCAATTAAAATGCATAATTTTAAAGACTAAAGTTTTAATTAAACTATAATCTGTGAATCCTTTTTAATAGTAAGCAATTAAATGCCTTGTAAATTTCCTTTTTTAATACAGACACAAAACAATATAAATAATAATAAATAGTTTAACTTTTAATAAAATACGAAATAATGCGAAAAATTGTATTTTTTTCTTGTTTATATTTTACATTAATTATTTCTAATATATTTTTAGTAAACGGTGAAATAAAGTATGTCTGCTACAGAAATAATTAAAACAATTTATAAGCAATTTTTCGAAAAGTTATTTTTAAAATGTTCAGTTTTCAACAACTCTTTGCATAAATAAAAATTATGTAATTAATGTTATGTTTTTTCTCTTTCTTAAAAAACTAACAAATGGTATAAACACAATAATTCGACAAATGAATGAAAATTTATTATTAGGTTGTAACGAAAGTTTCCCGCCACCACAAATATCGCCTGTAAACAGTTCACGTTGGTGTGTTTGCTCATACTTTGTCAAACAATATTTGTCATTTGAAAGAAAGATACTTACTTTAGAAAGCTGTGTGGTTAAAAAATATCGTTATCATTAAGTACAAGGTGTCTGAAATCGAACTATGATATTACTGTATTACAACCATCATTTACTTCCAGTTCTGTTGCAAAAAGTGCTACAGAATGTCAAAGAATTATGTGTGTAATTTAGATTCCACTGCTGTATCATATGGCACTGTGAAGGTTTGTTACTGAAAGTTAAAGAACAGGGTCTATGACATTCAAGGAGCAGAGCTATCTGGCCGGCCTACTGAGATTGATGAGGGCCACCTGCGAGAACTTGTGGAAGAAGATCAGTATTTAACCACTTGAGAGCTAGCTGAAGAGTTAGACATTAATGCCATGCCCATTAGCCATGCTATGCATCACATAAACTTCATGTACAAGTTCAATCGCTTGGTGCCGCATGAGCTGACTCAAGCAGATTTGGCGGAGAACTTTCGTTAGAACCTGATAAAATCTTGACATTGCATATGAAATATAGTTAACTTATTTAAGACATTAAAGATCTTGGCTAAGCATTGTTAAAAACATGATAGATTAACCATTTATAAAGCAGTGGTAAAATACTTACCACCTACGGTCTATTAAATACAGAAATCAATTATCATTAGTGAATTTTCTGATTTTTGCTCAGTTACATTGGATGTATATTTTTTCCATACATCTAGATTTTAAATAATATTTGGCTTATGGACTTTTCTTTCATTCGCAATTTTAAAGAAAGCTCGAATAATTACTCGAAAATTGACCATAAGAATCATCGCTTTTAATTATATATTTTTGCGTTTAATTCCGTGTACAAGCAGCAGGTAGTTTTCCGATTTTGTGTATAATTAATGTATTCTCCTGCAAAATTTCTATGTTTGTTTAATACTTGTTTCTCCAATTTTCGCGTAGGATATTCATAAGCGTAAAGTTTTCAAAATTATTGGGGGGGGGGCGGGCCCCACAACCACATATATTCACTTCAGTTGCGTATATACATATATGTGAGTTGCAAAAGTCGTAACCCCTCTCATGAAAAATTTCTGGCTACGCCACTGATTCACATACATATAACTTACTCATAGTTGCCAACTACTACGGAATATAACTAACCACTTTTTCTACATCGGCTTAAAATATAGCAAAATTTTTGTGATGCGCCCGCGAGCTGGTTACTATTTTGAAAAAAATAATTAAAAAATATACTGTTTACAAAACGTGGTTAGTTATATTTCGTAGTAGTTGGCAGCTATGACTTACTATATATAAGTGTAAATTTATGGAGGCGCTCGATCTCTATGGGCCCATAGAATTCTACACCAATGTAAGGTAAGTATCCATGTTAGTATCTTCCTACCATATTATAAGTTAAAAATAGAAGCAAAGTAAAAAATCCAAAGGAGGAAAAAAAACAGTTTCTATGAGATAGTACATTTTAGACACATCTGAACTTTTCTTCATCTCATACTTTACATTGCATAATCTGATTTTAATGAACCAGAGGCTGGCGAGGGCAGCTTATAGTAACATTTTGTGTTACAGGACGTCACAATGAATACTAAATCATGATTGAAATCAAAAGAAGAACATTTTTATGAGTAAAGCTTTTTTTTAAACGTTTGTAAATTGCGTGAATACTTTTTTTTTATGTTAGTATAAATTAGTTTTCTGTATTGAGTGATAAATTATTGGGTGGGCTCAGCCCCTATTCACAATTTATTGGGGGGGCTCGAGCCCCACGGGCCCATATAACTCTACGCCTATGAGGATATTACAGTAGAGGGAAAATATATGAATTAATTCTAAAAAATGGGCCAGAAAAATTCCAAGTAATTTCGACTCTCTGCACATACCCTCGCCTTATAAAGGGTTAATGTAGCCGTTTAGAAAAGTATTAGAATATAAGAGTATATCTCTACTCTGTTTCTGTAAGCAAATCATTACATATGTTTTTCCAAATATTAAAAATTTAATAGAAATTTCAGAACATCCTCACGCTTTATTTATATTATATCTTTGAGAGAATTGAGTTATTAGAAAATTCTTCAACGTATCATTAACTTGTTAACGTTCTCTTAAGATATATAGAATGTATGTAGGCTTAATAGAAACCAATAAACGCATATACTAAAACAATGATGAAAATGTAACATTTTTTAAACTCAAGCACATTTAGTACTATGAATTTTAAAAACTATTCCAAATACAGCCAACTGTGGTGTCATACTATATATTTTTTACAGATAAATTAATAAACCATACTAATATTGTTTACAAGTTCCTATAGTACGATTCAGAAGAAGTAAATAATAATTGTTGCAATAAAAATAAAAGAAGGCAGTTTTTCCCTCATAGAAACCCTAGTTAATAAAACTAACTTTTAGTTACCTTAACTAGACAAAATAAAAAACTACGTTTCAGACAAAGAAATTGGGTTTTCTAGTTCAATTATAAGACTGCGAATTCAGCAAATATTTCGGTTAAAACAACAATAGAGAACATTTAGTTCTCTCAACAAAATATTTGTCTGAATGAAATAATTTAATTTCTTCCCAAATTTTCTTCTATCTTTGGACCATTTAAACTGGATAAAAATATAAATTTAATACCATGAAGATGGAGTTCCTAATCGAATGTTATCTCATTTCTGAAAATTTGTGACAAAATAATTTTCAATAGGGTTTTATATCACCAAAAGTCACGGAAAATGTTAAAATATTTATTCAACAAATACATTTATTTTAAAAATTATACATTTCGAAAACGGATCCTTTTGTAACTGTTTCATGCGTTCATAACTTTTGATATTTTGAGAACGATCAAAGTAACTATTTTGTTTATTTCCGTTTGTGCTGTTAAAATTATTGTTTTTAGTAGTTATTTAGTATTATGATTTAGTAGTATTTTAGTATTATGATTTAGTAATACAAAGTACTTTCTGTGCATCACACACCAAACATATAAATGCTTAACTAGAGAGTATTTTACGAAACTTCCTGAAGAATGAAAAGTTCTTTATGTGTATAAGAAAAGGGAAGAACTTTTCCCCCAGAAAATAAATCCAAGCATCATTCCAATTCTTGAAATGAATGCTCAATGCCCCGTAAAATAGAAAAACCTATTCCTTGGAGAACTAGTTGGAATAAATTTATCAGAGGAGAATAGACTAGTCGTCAGCAGATAACCCAGGAGAAAAATTCTATTCAGTTTTGTAATTCTGGATTTTGATTCAAGTTAGTTGCTTCGTCATTATAAGTTTGTTCAATACAGTTTGTCATAGTATGACACCATAGTTAGTTTGGTTAAGGCAAATCTACACGAAGGCTATCTGCCCAAAAGAGCGTGGATGGCATAAGCGGAGGTATTTTTAACGGGTTCTAACACACATTCACGCTAGAGTTGGATAAGCTGCAGTTAGACCTTTAAATCAACAGATCAGAACTCTGGGCCTTCACGCGTCACTCATACACCATTGTTCAGAGTCTTATCCACAGGCCGTTGGTCGGCCATGATTATAAAAGAATGATAAATACATTCGGATGAAAATAAACAGAAATAATGAACTACTTTATATTTTTAATTACATGAAAACACTAAAAAATTTCATAATTCTTTTACAGCTGTTTTCAATTATAGGGTAATTTTACATGCATATTTTTATTTCGAATTTGCTATGGTTTATGAGCTAAGTTTAAAAAGAAATATTTGATAGAAAACAGAGACTTAAGTCACGATTTCCAATTTCAGTCAAAAGAAATCATTTCGTTGCAAAGGCACTAGAATGCCTAATTAAAAAACTTACTTTAGTTTGTATTATAATTAAAACAGAAGTTATGACATTTTTCCCGTTATACTGAAAGTCATGTCAGCACATACAAATATTATAGAGGAAGTCAGAAAAGAAAGCTTCCTTGCAGACAATGATAAGTTCCAACGGTTCTTATGAGAGGAATTTTATCTGGGAATCGTCCCAGAGTATCTCAGTGGTACAGCAACCGCACGTTAAGCGGTAGACCTGGGTTCGATCCCTAGCTTTACATAGGTGATAAATTAAGCAACCAAAAAAAAAATCAACATAACGTCCAATCAACATAATTTGCTTGAACGGTTGATAAAATTTGTGACGTTTCTCAGTTTCTACAATATGTAAACATTTAGATGTTGCAGCAAAATTGGTTTCTACAATATGTAAACACTTAGATGTTGCAGCAAAATTGTCGTTTGTAAAAGTGGTAGAACTTAAAAACACGTGAATGTACAGCTTTAAATTTGCCATGCTTTAATACAAAATGATGCGAGCATAGTGACATACTATTAATAATTTGGCAAAAACTCCTTCAAAGCCAATGCTGAATTAACTATCAGTCCTTTGGTGATTAAAAATAAACGAATAAATTCTTAAACTGCCATAAAAGTTGTTCATGTTTAAAAGGAATGCGTTCTTGTTGATAAAGCTAGCAAGAAATTCCTAATCGAAAATACTATTTTATGAAAATTCATTTAACTAGCAAGAGTTCAAAGTAACGCAAAACGAAAATCGTGCCCTTCCAAATTCCGAACGAAAAACTAAATTCGTGCCAATCCATTTCAAACTCATGTTTAGTAACCTGTAAAATAGAAAAGATATCTTTCACAGTGAAGTACTCATCGAAAGTTTATATCAAAGGAAAATACAGTAGTCTTCGGCAGACATCCCAGAGGAAAAATACAACTGTTAAGGAAGCTCTGTAATTTTGTTTTAATATTTGAAAATCGGTTGTTTCGCCGCTATGAGAAAATGTTAAGACTTTGGAATAAGTGTTTAAAAATACTAATAACAATAAGAGTTTTAATTATATAAAGGCCAGACAATTATTAAACATTTAATGGATTATAAAGCTTGCAGAGGGGGATTCAGGAATTGTTTTTACTGAAGTAATGTATTTGACATGAACAATTAAATAAATGATATTGTAAATTACGGCATTCGATAACGAGAATCATTTTTATCAAGTGGCGTATATAAAAATATGAAATAAAAAAGACTACAGGTTTTTATCTTTATTTATTGATTTATTTTTGTAGGGCAGTTAGAAGAAAAAGAGATGTATGTTTTTGATTCAGATATTTGTACCGAAAGGGATATTTGAACACTGGAAAGTCAGTTTAAATACACGATTCTTGTAAACTAAAAGCCGATTTTATCAAATTATAAATTTAAGATGCTTTCAAATTTATGTTGTACATATATCATAAATAAAAATAAGTAAGGTAACGAGAAGTTTTTTGAATAGCAATTATATTAATTTGTTTAATTTTAATTTTAATTGCTTTTTATGGATAATAATATTTTAAAAATTTACCTACAAATAACATTGAGATATATAAATAAGGCAACTTGAATCTTACCACATATAACTTACATAATACATTTTAAAAATTATACCTCTTTATTTTTTGTTTATTTCAATTGCATAAATACATTTAAAAAGTTTTTATTTTAATATTTGCTTTGTTTCCACAAAATAGGTCTAGAATAGAGTGTTATGTGTTGAAGATACTGCGCTCAGTAACAAAATGGTCCTTATTTCAGCACAGTGCAAAATGATTTCTGCTTAATAAGACATAATAAACTCATAACCACACAAAATAAGGGTTTTACAGAACCCGCCGAACAAATTAAACACGCTTTAAAAGGACGAAGCATTTTCCACAGAAAATAAATTCACACGTTATTCTAGTTCTTGAAGTGAATGTTTAATATTTCGTAAAGTAAAATCACCTCCTACACTGTGTAAAAATTAAGAATTTAATTTCCCAAGGAAAATAGATTGGACGTTGAAATACATCACAAGAGAGAAATAGCTAATAACGGAGAATATCGCTTAGATGAAGGTTTGAGAAATAAAGCACGAAAAAGAAGTAAAATATCGTTGGGTCTTAATTTGCATAGATAATCTATTCCAGAAACGTTCCAATCCAAATCTATGGTACTTAAAAATTATTTCTTCTGAAAGGTAATAGAAGATCAGATGATTTATTTCAGAAAGAAGTATGTAAATTAATATGTTAATGACAATGCAAAGTGATCCAAAAATAAATAATCCTTTTTTGTTAAATGGAAAATATTCAGTTCAACTTATGATTCTTCTCATTTTGACTGCTACTTACTCAACTCTGCTTATAATGTTTAAAAAGCAGTAAATGCATGCTAAATTAAAAATTTTATTTCTTTATGTACAGAATGTTGTTTTTATTTTGTACTTGATGAAATAATTGACAACACTGTTAGCTTAAAAGCATTATGTTTATTTTTTAACTCAATTATGAATACAAAAGAAAAAATATATATCTGTATCTATCCATCTATCAATATGTATATATATATATATATATATATATATATATATATATATATATTATATATATATATATATATATATATATATATATATATATATATATGTATGTATGTATATATATATATATATATATATATATATATATATATATATAATATATATATATATATATATATATATATATATATATATATATATGTATATATATATATATATATGTATATATATATATATATATATATATTGTATATATATATATATATATATATATATATATAATATATATATATATATATATATATATATATGTATGTATAACTCAAATAAGAAAAGCAAAAACATAAAATAAATTTATAAAATCACAAGCGCTGTTTAACAGCCCTTAATAATAAAACTTAAATGAAAAATTATTTATAAACCCATGAACGTAACTGCATAACTAACGCAGAAGTGCTAAATAAAAGATAATGTGTTTCTACTAGAGGAAAAATCGCTTTAAACTTTATGTAACCCCCAAGAGATACTGATTAAAAGCTTCATCAACCAATCCACCTTTACGGTATGAAACATGAAACTTCTCAACTTCTCACACGTAACAATGTGTGGAATGGAGCACTAACATGTACACTTAGAATGGTAGACTATATAGCCTTTGAAAGTTCATTTGTAATCAAATCAGGATATTCATTGCAGGGGCGTAGCCAGATATTTTTCATGGGGGAGAGGGGGGTTACGACTAATGTAACTCACATATATGCATACATGTGTGTGATTAGGAAGTGAAGAATATACATTTTGTATGGCAAAAAATTCCTAATAGGGGGGGGTTATGACACCCCTAACCCCTCCCTTGGCTACGCCCCTTTAATCAAACATCACAGAAACGGATGTTGGAACACGGATTTTGGAACTCCCTGGCAAACGGATTTTGGAACACCCTGTATATAAAGTATTTGAAATGGTGTACAAGGAAGTAGCAACAAACTGAGCAGAACTTTTGATAAGAATTGCAACACGTGTTCAGGAAACGACAACACGGGGAATGCATCTTGAATAGAGGACAATAATTCATAGGCCAGCAAAAACCCCCTTCTTTCAAATCGATTTGAATCAGACCGCGATATTTGTGCATGTTTCCATTGAATAAAGGGATTCCTTGGACCAAGAATTATTTCCATTTTAAGACGTTTCAACTTCATAATGGGTCCATGAATCCTGACGCGATTGTTGCGAGAACCCAAGCAACTTTTTTTTTAAAGGACGAATTCTAGCTGTTTTACTTAACCTTCTGAAAAGTCTATGAAAAGGTCAAAAATGAAACGTTTTTTCATTCCAAATCAAGTTGAAGCTGCTGCGGTAACGTTCAGTATCGTCCTCGTTCTGTAGCAATAGAGTAAGTGAGGAAGGTATATGTTTTTGTATTTAACCCTTTAAGCCACCGTTTTGCAGCTTTGCAACATACCAAATAAAGCTATATAAACTAATCCCAGTGTGATAATAAGTATTTGAATTACTTTTTCTCCCTAAAGCAGATGTTCCCAACCTTTTAACTACTTAAATTTCCTTGAAAGTTTCTTTTTGAATAGACCCCTTAATATTTTTGATGCATAAAAAAATTGCCATGCATGAAGTTGAAGGATAATTCAATAACTGAAAAAACTGCATTTTACTAAACCACTTTCAAATTTACAGAATTAAGTGTAATTAATGACTATGTCATTTTATCTCTAACCCCCTTTATTGAAAATTGTCCGAAAAATGTGTCCCAAAAAGCGACATAAAATTGCGACATAATTTTACATATATTTAAATACTATTAGTTCACAACAGCTTTAATCTATTGTTACAATATTTCGTAAGCTGTAGAATATGCATCACATGTATATTTTACACATTTTTAAATACTATTAGTTCACAGCAGCTTAAATCTATTGTTACAATGTTTCGTAAGCTGTAGAAAATGCATCCCATGTATTTTTCTATAAATAGGTTACAATCCTAAAAATTTCAACATAGGGTTACCAGGCGAAATATACGGAAGATAAGAGATAAAATGACATAATCAATTAATATCGGTTTAATATGGCAATAATGAAAAAACAAAATTAGGGGGGTTCAGGGGGGGTCTCCCCCGACGAGACTCGAACAGCCGAGTTTTTTTAATATATATATATATACACTGCTCGAAACAATTAAAGGATATTGTAAGTGTTATATATAATAAAGATATAAGCGAATTTTTTTTTGTCGAAAATGGAAGAAGAGAATCACAAATGCAAATTTTTCTGATTTTCAAACTGTGGAGTATGCTAATTTTGAGTTCGACGTCAAAAACGTCGCTTCAGCGGCAGCGAATGAAATTGGACTTTCAACTGAATAAAAGACAATGAAGACAAGGATGATCGGCATTCAGTGACTGCTTTGTTTCGATGAGTACGATGTCTCAGCGAAGTCATTTAACCGATTCAGAAGCTTGGAGAGTTGTCGGTAGGTTAGAAGGGGGCCAAACTCAAGCCGAAGTAGCGCAAGCCATTGGAGTGTCACAAAGTGTGATTTCCAGGATCTGGAACCGGTTTTTGGCGACTGGAAGTGCAAGCCGAAGACCAGGGCAAGGTCGTAGACGGGCAACAACGCCCAATGAAGATCGTTATTTAGTGTTAACGGCTCGGAGACACCGGAATATGAACGCTACTCTTCTCCAACAACACCTTCGCTCGGCTACTGGCACCACGGTTTCAACTCAGACTGTCCGAAACTTGCTCCTGGTGTAGGTCTGTATGCTCGCCGACCGATGGTATGTGTTAGACTAACATCAAGGCATCGTCGCGACCGCAGGGAGTGGGCAACAGAGCATGTGAACTGGAGGAGAAATGAATGGAGCAATGTTCTTTTTTCTGACGAGTCCCGTTTTTCAGTTCATCCTGATAATAGGCGTATTTTCATCTGGAGGGACCGTGGCAGTAGGAATAATCCTGCGTTCGTGCACGAAAGTGTCAGCTTTGGCAGTGGGGGAGTGTTGGTGTATGGTGGCATCTCCATTGACGGGCGCACAGACCTCTACATCATTCGAGATGGACCTCTGACTGGTCGCCGATATAGGGATGAGATCCTCAGACCAATTGTAGTCCCTTACGCTGCAGCAATCGGAGATGACTTCATTTTAATGGACGGTAACTGCAGGCCACATCGTGCTAACCTGGTGGAGGATTTCCATTTCGAGGAAGGAATCATACGAATGGAATGGCCAGCGTGTTCTCCAGACATGAATCTAATAGAGCACGTTTGGGACGCTCTAGGAAGACGAATTGCTGGCCGCCAACCACCCCCACAAACTCTCCAAGAACTGGAAAGAGTTCTTCTGGAAGAGTGGGACAGAATACCCCAACTCGTGATTAATAGTCTCATTGACTCCATGCCTCAAAGGTGTTCAACGTTGCTGGCCGTCCGTGGAAACCATACCCCCTACTGAAAATGATTTCCTTTGAAGAAAACACCTTTTCTTATTCTTTTTTTTTCTCATATGCACAAATTGTGTTTTTTTCTATTTCTACACAAATGCTCAATAAAATGCATTTTTTTCTGCCAAACATGTGTAATTTATTCTCATATAACCAACTACGTCTGTCGACCATGTATCATTCAGCTGAAAAGTTTCCCAGCCGACAACAATTCAAAACAATTCAAAACAATTAAAGGATATTGCGGTTTTAGGTGGATCTTGTGGCTGGGAAACTTTTTAGCTGAATGATACATGGTCGACAAACGTAGTAGGTTATATAATATATATATATATATATGTATACATATTGATGTGATGGTTGTGGTTGATGATTTTCTATAATACTTTTTACATTGGAAAATGCTAAAGTAATGGTTCGATTATACGGGTTAAGTTGCCATGTTTTTTACGAATATACTTAGAATATCAAAATTCGTCGTAACCCTTTGTTAGAAAATTAATTTTATCTTTCTACTACTTTTCTATATACTTTTTTAAATGCTCTTTCAACGCGATCAGTTCTTCAATCAAATACATGTTCACCTGTTATGTACGTCTCTAACAGTTCCGATTAAGAAATTCCTCGATCATTTCTCCTAACTGGGAGCAATAATAGCGAACATACACCAAATTGACTGTTTTGATCAAAAGTGGATTCATCCAACAGCACAGAAAATTTACTTTCTTGCAATTCACTAATTAAGATGTTTTAGCTATGTAAATTACACCGCCTATAAAAATCTGTATTCTATTTTTAAATAATAAAAATTTTATTATCTATCATATTCCTTAAAATTTATAACAGAAAAATTTATCATCGGCCCCCAACAGACCCCTATAACATTATAGACCTCTTTAAAAGTTTCATAGACCCTCAAGGGGTCCACCTGGTCCAAGTTGGAAATCACTGCCGTCAGAAACTGGAAGCCTGCTGGAAACTGAAAACCGAACCTGGAAACTGAAGTTGGAAAACACTGCCTGCTAGAGTAACATGAGCATAGTTTCATAGACGTAAAGACGTAACCGTAAAAGATTCTCCTCTCTACTCACCGTTCAACCCTAGAGAACCTTGAAAATAACCCAAGTTCGAAAGAAATGCTTGGCACAGAGAGGATTTTCATGGTTGGGTCTTGAGAATGATGGGGGAAAAAACAAATTATACTTGAAAAATTTTGAAGTAAAACTTCTTTAGTGGCGACTAGGGAGTAACTCATTTTTTTTTTTCTGACGGAAGTAACGCTCAGTAAAGGAAGTGACGTATATGTCATAATCCACGCCAAGTGCGCTCCGAAAAAGAAGAACCACTCAAAATCCTGCTTTTCGACCTGCTTTCCTGTTCCCCCGAATTCATCGTGTAAAAGTACGCGGAAAGAAACGGCGAGAAGCACAGTCAAGAGCCGTATCTTTGAGACATCAATAAGCGTTTTGTAGGTACATCCGACCAGGGGCGTAGGCAGGAATTTTTCATGGGGAGTTACGACTACTGCAACTCATATATATGTATACGTGTGCGTAATAATGTACTGAAGAATATACATTTTGTATGGCAAAAAATTCCTCATGGGAGGGGGTTATGATCCCCCTTAACGCCCCCCTTTGGTTACGCCACTGCATACAACATAATATTTTACATATAATCCCAACCTCACAGGAGGTTCTCGATATTCCTTAATTTTAGATGAATAATATACAATACATGGTTTTGGAAAATCACAAAGAAATGGAACCTGCCTGCAATCGAACCGGAACAGTAGATGGAAACGTCAGTTTAAGAACACTTTTCCTGGATTCTAACCCAACTTCCAGACAGAACAAGGGGATGGAACACTACAATTAAAGGGACAGCGGCTGCAAACGAACCTAAACAGCAGAGGGAAATTTTCGTTTAAAAACACTGTTGGAGGATCATACTTCGATCCCACGAAGGTAAATTTATAGGAGGGGACACTTCTCTTAGAAAGTTGGATAACGCCGTTGTTGCAAACAGATGGCGCTACGCACACTAGGTAACTGCACATCGTCTGGCTTCTGCGCATCCCAGGTTGTTTATAATTCCATCGAGGCGAAGTAAATGGAAATCGTTGAATTAGCAGAACTTCAAAAAATTAAATACATAGATTTATGAAATATATAGTAATTACTGGCTTCAGATGTGTTTTAATTACATAATTGTCTCAGAATACTATTTCGTAATGAATATAGGCAATAGTTTCGAAGCGAAGTGATATTATTATTTGTCAAATGTCAGTTAAATTAGCCATTAGGCCATTAAACTCCATGAAACTCCTAAATATTATGTATGTCATGTCTGTTATTATTTTGCCCAAAAGCTGTATTTTAAGAAATGTTAGTAAATTTAGAAGAATGTAGTTTGTGTGAAGGCAATATTTATAATGATATATATAGTGTAATGATATATATATTTATACATAGCAATGATATATATTTATTTATCATGATATATATACAACTGTTTAAGAATACGGATATGTAACACCACAAAGAAACAAACACTTGCTGCAAACGGTTTAAAAACAAAATAAAAGAATAACAAATGGATACTCCGTGGATTCTAACCCAACCCCAAGACGGAGCAAGCAACGGTTTGACACGGGGTTAGAGCATAACAAAGAAACGGATCCTGGCTGCAATCAATCCCAAACAATAGAAAGAACCAGCAATTTAAAAACACGGATACAGAATAATAAATCGAAACATACCAGCAAACGAAATCAACGCTTATGAGTACTGTGATAGAAAAACACACAAAAAAATGACACTACCTGCATTCGAACCCAATTAACAAAGGAAAACATCAGTTAAAGAACACTAAAGCATAATACTAGACTATGGACCCCCATTCAAACCCAACCTCCAGACGGAACAATGGTATAAAAAAACAGTTAAAGAATAATACTACAACATGGACACTTACTGGATTCTAAGTAATTATCATGAACTATTGATGATTCTTACTGGAAATTTTAATGTTAATTTACGCTCTCAAGAATCTCAGGCGTTAGTTTATTTTTTAAAAGAAAAATTTGATCTAACTATGAATACTTCTCGATTTCAATAAACAACGCGTTTCGGTACAACGATAGATGCTGTATTTTCAAGAAAATTAGCAAATTTAGAGAGTAAAATTTATGTTTCACATTATAGTTACCACAAATCTATAATTTCATACATAAAAAATTATGATAACATTCAAGTATCTATTTCTAATGAATAATATGAATATAACATTTATATAATCTTTGGAAAGTACATGAATAATAAATATAATTAAATTATAATATGATATTTATTTTAAGTTAAAGTTTAATCATTTCAGTGATATGTGTCGTAAACGTCAAAGTTTTTACTTCAACCGCGCGTAAAGATTACACGCACCCACTTTTTTTTTTAAATCTTAGTAAAATAATACGCATAAAAGTTATTTATGCAGAAAAATCTGTGTTCAAGATTATCTGAGGTTATTTAGGCAATTTTAATAAATATAAAATATAAATTTTCTTAAAGGCAATTTTCTTTTAAAGAAAATCAGTTATGACAGCTTTTTTCTAAAAGTAATAACGATAAACGTATTTTTGGTGCCAAAATATGTTAGTGTATTGCAGAGAAAAATGAAGGTCAGTGAAAGAGAACTACGTATATAGCAGTTTGGATTCATAAAAGGGCGAAATCTTGTTCCAAAATTTGATGCTCAAACTTAACTATAGACTTAAGTTTGTCGGAACATAAAATGAAAAAAAAATGAACGATAAAATCTAAAACAATCACGGATACATTTATAAAATACTGAGCCTTTGAATGACAAATATGTAAAAAATGTGAGTGCCTGTGGAAGCCACTTTCTAATAAGAATTTACTCGAATTTCATTTTTAGCAAGCTGCTACATTTGTGTGTCCCAATAGCAGTAATAGGACCCAGAGCTGCTTAGTAAACACTCAGTACGTTAGCCACCGGACCAAATGGTTGCTAACGAAAAGCTCATTGAAATTCTTTTTCAGCTTTTCCACCGTTAGCTTCGCTTCACACCGTGCAGTAACTATTAATTTAAGGGTGAACCCCGAATAAAACTTCATCATTTAAGATATTTTTGAAAAAATTCAATGAACCAACTATTGGTGCGCTTCCTTTTTCGTCTCCATTAAATTGTTCAACGTTGAACGAAAATTTGTTATTTATCCAGTTAAAACACTGTTTTAAAAATTTACTCCTATTGTAAAACATTTGCACATGAAAAAATATCACATTAACCAAACTTCACTGACTGAAATAGACAAACTAAATTAACACCTTCATGTTGAAATAAATAGTACAAACAAAAAAAAAATGTTAAGTCATCATCAATGAAAGTGCTTCCAGTTATTTTATCTTTGATTTAAAAAAGAGATGTAATTAAAATGAGAAGGATTTACATAATCCTATAAATAATGCTAGATGATTTTACTCTTCGGTGAAAAGCATTAGGAAGGATCAATTACAGAATTAGTGAAGACATACTTTACAAATTAGAATCCAATTAATGCCAAGGTTTTCAATTAGCGAAAGCAATTAAATTATTGGCTAGTATACAACATTTTTAAAGGTCATAGGAACATACTTTGGTTTCAAGAGAAGCTGAGATGCTCTAGAAAATAAGCAAACAGGAAAACATTGAGATAAATCGCGTTGAAGGCCCTGGTTATGAAACACTTTTCAAAACAATTGCATTTTACTGCGTAACGAATAAGTAACCTGTTACATGTGACTCAGAATACGAATTATTGGGAATAAAATGTTGATTTTTCTGATGACATTGCTGTGTAACAGACGACTCGTCATGATGACGTCGTAATGAAGTCCCAAATAAGTTGATTTCTGACTGACTCAAATATTAGCACAAGGTGACTGCAGTTTCTGTGACACACATGGACGTCACTTTGATCTCACAATTACTTAGACACGAAGAAAAAGTTCTCTTTCTGTGCTGCTGTCATAGTTACACAGGCCATCGTACACAGAACGATGGCCTGTGTAACTATGCCATCGTTCCTCCTTGGCATAGGTCTAAATGCCCCGCTGTGATCCACCGTTTGTGCTAACGCAACACACACTTTCAACTCAAAGAATTTATTGATATTTTCTTTATGGGTTAACTGAGGCATTCAAGCTATTAAAGCGTTTTCGAAAGCAAAATACATTCCGAAAACAAAATAACTCCAACACCTTGTTACGCGAATGCGTTTAATAAACTTTAATAGCTGTGACAGTAAAACGGAATCGGCTTTCCGCAAAAATTAATTTCTTCATTACAGACATCATGATTTAAACTTTTAATCTTCCGATGCTAGGAGCTCCGCAGCAAATTACTCTAATTTAGAATTACTATGAGAAAGTGAGAAATGCAATTAGCTGTGAATATTCTAGTCAGAAAACGTGGGCGCTTTTGAATAAGTACCTATCATCCGATTAAAGACCGAAAACATTTCGCATAAAATGACGATGTCAGTTTATTTCAAAGGACAATGTTAAATTTATCGTCATTAGGGAGCAGCAATCTCTCCTCAAGTATTTTGTTCCTGAGCAGCTTTTCATGATAAATTTTGGGGGGAATTCACGGCTACTTATAAGAATAATAAAATATACAAAGATAATGAATTGTAATATATCACTTATATGTCATAAGTGATATGTTGCAACTGTTAGTGTAGAACGGTGTCAAAAGAGAAGAGTAATACAAAAAGGCAAAATAATACGACTGATATGCACTTACAACTTTTGAGAAGTATAAGCGTGTTTGTTAGAGTAAAATAAATAAAAAATGCCTTGAATATATCTGCAATTTTCCAGATATCTCGAAACAATGATAAAGTGGTTATTGTCTTCGTCCTCGTTGTTGTTAACTTCAAGTTACTTCAGCATTCAGCCATATTTGTGATATTGCGTGCGAAAATTTTGGCTAACCAATTCACAGTTCCGTTTTACTGATATACTTTGAACAAAAATAAACACATTTATTGATAAAAATAAGTTTGTATCCAAATCTATCATACAAATTTAAAGACACAGTACATACTTACTTGCATAAGAGGTTAAAAATTGTTAACATCTTCAAGTTTTCCTAATTTATATATTATTTTACATTTAAAAGAAACTAATATTTAATGAATTTTCTATGTACTGTGGCCGCTAATAGGTGAGCTACGATAAAGTTGAGTTTTGCAGTAAGTGCTTCAAATTGAAAATACTCTCAAACATTAACTAAAACCTTTCAATCCATTTTTGAATAAGAAATTTGCTTTAGAAAAAAAAATTCTTTTTACTTACTTATTTTTTTAAGTCCGTAAACTGCTTAGAAAATACTGCTAGCTTTAGTATTACGAAACCGAAAGCATTCAGTTATGTCGTAGTACATGAAGGCTCTGACACAGGGCTGTACCAGGCGAAGGCTCTGATTCAAAAGAATGCGTCTCGAGCCTTCGAATAGTTCAGAGCATATCTCCAGTATGCCACTATGTAACTATTAAGAGTACCTTTTGAAATTTAAAAAAAACAACATATATATTAACCCTTTAAGACGCAGTGATCCCGCTCTGGGAACACCCAACTCCAACGTTTTGACTGTTGCCAGTCACGAAGAATAGATTGGATTTCTATAAAAATAGTTGCGGGTGACATAGCTCCACGAGAATTCTTTACTTTTTAGCACGTCCTTTCTCGTAAAAGAATGGTCGCGATTCTTTTTAACAGCACTGACATCTGGTGAAAAATGGAAGAACGCGAAGAAACGAAGAACAGCTGGATAGATTGCCCAATGCCGGAAAAAGGGCAGCCGTTGCCATCGCTCGACTTAACTACCAGCAAGATGGCGGACGATCGAAACATTCATCGCGTGCCACAGATCGCGATGCACAGATTCACGTGCCACACCCTTTTTTGACGCAGCTGGCTGTGCGCGAGCACAGCCGGCTGTCGTCAAAAAAAGGGTCTCTAGATCTGTGGCACGCGATGAACGTTTCGATCGTCCGCCATCTTGCTGGTAGTTAAGTTGAGCGATGGCAACGGCTGCCCTTTTTCCATCATTGGGAAAGGGTTGCGCCTCAAAGGGTTAAGTAAATTCTGCTTTATTTTATAGTTCAGGTAAGACAGTCGTGTTCTGAACAAAATACCTTTCAAAAGTATCACATAACTGATGCTACGCTGGATTTGCTGAGGGTGAACAATGATTTCGGATCATCTTAAGAAGTGGATTTGCCAACTGGTCACCGCGATCATGTGATTTAACACCCATGGATTCTTTCTTTCTTTACTTTTCTCATTTTTTCAACTACTTTTTTCCAACGGGCAGGCATTTGCTCATGGAGCCTTTTTGTCACTACTAAGGCCCGAATCACTGGCTATTTTATGATGGCCACTGTGGGCGGCCAGGTTTGCCCCTATGAAGGGACGGACAAGTTTACCTCCATGCCCAAGCCGGCATTCGAACCCGGAACCCGAGGCGTGATGGAATGATTCTTAAGCCACTACACGACATGGGCGGCAATTTTTCAAGTATTTATGTATTTACTTTGAAGGTACTGGGGGAACATCAAAGCCCAGGACAGTGTTTTTTTTTTCTTTTAATTCAAAATTTTAAAAGTATCACTGTTGATGAAAGATGTTACGCTTGAATTTCCGTATTATTTCGCAGTCTGTTGAAGCAAAGATATCTTAATTACACATTCATTTACAGTAGTCTGAAAACATTAACGCTCAGCGAATGAACTTAACAAACTTTAATAGCTGCGAAAGTGAAACGGAATCTGTTTCCCGTGAAAATTAATTTCTCTGTTCCAGGCACCATCATTTATACATTTAATCTCGAGATGTTAAGTACTCCGTAGCGAATTACTTTAATTTAGGTTTGCCGGCGAAACTGAGAAATGCTGCTCGTTGGAAATATTTTACGAATCGCGCAGGGGCTTTTGAATAAGTTATTCGTCATTCGATTAAATACTGAAAGCGTTTCTCAGAATAATGAAGATATTTGTTGATTTAGAATAGTCATGTTAAAATTTGTATACTTTGTGTCATTACGGAAGATTATTCTAGAAAATTGTTAAAAGCGTTGTAGTTGTGTTTGGTTTTATGTCTTAAGAGATGGGCAGATACTACCCTGGTAAAGAATAATATGTTGATTCAACAAATGTTTGGTTGACTCTATTTCAAAGACATACTGTTGTAACATGAACACTATATTGTTAATTTAACGGAATATTTTATCAATTTAATAAAAATTATGTTAAAATCAGCAAAATTATTCGGCTGAAACAGCGCCAACCAAGTTTTTAGTGAATAACAAAATTTTATTCAATTAAAAAAAAAAAACATTTTTTTCCGTGTAGTGAGCGGATACAATAATTTAATAGCCGACAGCATTTAACCCTTTGAGGCGCAACCCTTTCCCAATGCTGAAAAAAGGGCAGCCGTTGCCAGTTGGTAGTTAAGTCGAGTTATGGCAACGGCTGCCCTTTTTTCAGCATTGGGCAATCTATCCGGCTGTTCTCGCATTCTTCCATTTTTCAGCAGATGTCAGTGCTGTAAAAATAATCGTGACCATTTTTGATGGGGAATGACGTGCTAAAAAGTAAAGGATTCTCGTGGAGCTTATGTCACCCGCAACTATTTTTATAGAAATCAAATCTATTCTTCGTGACTGGCAACAGTCAAAACGTCAGAGTTTGGTGGTCAGAGCGGGAACACTGCGCGTTAAAGGGTTAAATTTTAATCCTTCACTTTCCTAAGGTCCGATGACTCTGCGTCCACATTTTGAGGACACGAAAATTACCTATTATTATCGTACAGGATTGTTGACCTAATTTGTGCACGTAAAGAAAAAGCAATTTTTCTTGAAAATTTTAGATTCGGGATTTTATATTTTATCTTTTCAATTAAAAATTGAATCTCTATTATGAGAAGAAAAATTATTTAATTCAAAGTAAAATTATTTAATCAGGTCTGAAAGTCTTAAACCGTATTCATTGATATATATACAATTCTATTATTCAATCTTAAGATTTTTTCTTCAATTTGAATACTTTTTTCCTTTAAGTCCTAAGTAATTACCAGAGTTATGTTTGAGGAAAAAATCTTTCCGATCTCATTAAGAGAATTTCATGTTCTGTGCCTGATAACATTGTTTTGCTTTATTTCCTTTTTTAACTACAGTGAATTTATCCTGATTTTCGTAACTGAAACTTGGTAAAAACAGTCATTAAATAGTATTTTTTCCCTGGAAAACAATGCATTTCCAGAAAAACTGAAGATATTTTTCTTGCAGTAGTCCACTATTTGCAACGTTATATAAGAACACAAAATCATTTGAAAAAAAAATTCCTTTATTTCTAGTTAAAAATTGAAGATAAGTTTATTTTGAAAAACTATTGTTTGCTTTCTAATAATTGCAAGAACAGTTTGCTGGATTGTAATTTGCTTACACACAAGAAAAGCAGTTCAACAGCTGCTTTGTTTATGTTACACCAGTGCATTCTAGTAATTTATTTCATGGTAATATAGGCATGTCTCATTTGGGAAAACAAACATTTTAATACTCAGACAAAGATATTGTCAAAAGATATTAGCATTTCGTGTAAAGAAATTCTTGCAGAATAAACAAGAATTATTCCATAATTGGAATCAGGCAAGAAACAAAGAGTTATTTGAGAAAACTATGGAAATTAGTTTTAATGTATAATGGTAGTTGCATGATATAGGAAGAGAACACAATTCCTTTTGTGACACAGAGAATTCTCAACCTTTTTATGGTTATTTTTTAGTAATGATGTATTAAAATAGTTTTCGGATTTTGACTGACTTAATAAAAAGAATTTAGGTTTCGGTTTAGGAGTAAAATGATTTAATGCTTAGCAATTATTTTATTTATTTTTGTTTCTGCTGGAAGTTTTCTTACACTTAAAAAATGTACTCTCCCTTTGAATTCTGATGAAAGTTGATAAAACAATTTTTCACGGCCATTGAAAAGCAATAAATTTGATGGCAAGCACACTTCTCACCCTTTGGAAAAGAGTCGTGGTAACCCGGTTGGCAGGGAGCTGAGCGCAGAATCAGATGACTCGGGTTCGTATTCCGATTGGTCAAAGAAAACCGTGTATATGCGGCAAACATGCACATTAAATCTGTGCGGGTATAGATCCTCTCACTGTCGGTATGTGGGAGAGAGGTACCGATCTGAGAATGGACACTTTACCGTTGTTACGCAAAATTTCGGGGTACTGTACGTAGGGACTGTACTGTTTCCCAGGACTGTACGTAGCCGAAAACCCTATGTCTATTAGAAAGAAAACATCCACATGCTGAATAACCTTTATGTATAAAAGAAGATGTCCTGACCAGGGCTTCAAACCATAAGTGAATAGGAAACCGAAAACCGGAAAAAAAAACGTTATTTTGGCCGGAACGAAAACAGGAACTGAACCGAAAAAAATATTGGTTTATTTGGGTTCGATATATTTTCAGTCATTTCACCAACATTTACCAACAGCCATTTTACATGTAACCAACTTATCAATACTGTATTCAGTAACCAATATACTGTAACCAACTTACCAATTAAAAAAAGAATACAATCTTTTAAATTTTGATAGAATTACATTTTTTGTTTATGATATAATTATTTTTTGTACACACACACACAAATATATATAAGAATATACATAAAATAAAATTATTCATTCGGAACTGAACCAAAAACCGTTATTTTTGGCGAAGCGAAAACCTAAACGGAACCAATATATTTATTTTTAGTTGAACCGGAACAAAAATGATTACGGTTCGATGCCCTGGTCCTGACTGACTGGAGATGCTGCCAAATATACTGGAGATGCAGACATGAAATTTTAGGAGCTTATACTTTTTGAGCCCATTTAAGAAGTGATTTTTTAAAATTCCCACCTCAGACGGGGGTAGCGGTCCGAAACGTTCTTTTCATGTTTCCCTTCATATCAAAAAGGGAAAAAGAGATAGCCATAAAATTCTTGCTTTAAAATGTAACTAACAGAAATACCTAAATATCATTTTCAGGATTTTTTAGAATTCGCCCCCAAAACGGGGGTTAGGGGCCAAAACGTTCCTTGACGTTCTTTTCACATTTCCCTTCATATCTCGGAGGAAAAAAGAGATAGGTGAAAAAATTCTTACTTTAAAATATAACTAACAGAAATACCTAAAAATCATTTATTTTTTAGAGTTTTTTCAGGGGTTTTTAGAGTTCAGGGGTCAGAATCAGGGTTTTTTAGAGTTAGCATACAAACGGGAGCTAATATAACAACACTTTACTTTTTCTTTCATTGTCGAACAATTCGTCAAATAAATAGCGTTTCATCTAAATGAAAAATTTAATGAAGTTTATAGTAGTTAACACAAATGCCCGTTAGAAACATAAAAATAAAAAAACGTTTTTCCCCCATCCTAATAATGATCAATACTATGATTATAAATTTTCGTATCCGGATATTTTATTCTAAATTACAATGTTATCAATAAAAACTGTTTGCATGCGTACGAGTTAAAAACAACTTGCAACAATTATGGCTAAACACAATTTACTTTGTCAATATTGCTAGCTTCTAAAGTAAACAGTACTTTATAAAATGCCTAATTACTTTCGCTTATTTGTTACTCATTAGACTTGGTTATGTTCTTGTTAATCTTTTGTCGTTCACTGTGTATATTTAGATTTTTTGAGTTCGAGGGAGATGAACGGCATTTCAGAAAGACTAAAAACATTTTACTTTTTAATTTAAATAAAAGTAACTTGCTGAAAACGTTAATTTTTATATTATTTATTAGTTTCATTAAAGGTATCTTTAAAATAAAAGAATGTTTAAGCATTTGTTTAAAAAATGATTGTGTTTGAAGAAAACAAAAAAACAAGAAAGCAACATTCAAAAATCTGATGTGTCCAACACATGACTTCCTTGCACGTCCATTAGATCAAACATATTTTCGACGCACTTTCTCTAAATTTATTTGTTTGAAAGAGATAAAATATCAATAATAGTAAGGTTTAGCGATTTCTAGCCAAATATTTCGATATCGCCAAGCTGAGTTCAATTTGAAAGATTTCCTTCTGACACTTTATTTGGCGATATTTCACCAAAAGCCGACAAACTTGAGATAGTCAGCGAGATTTTGGGGATAGCCAAAGTAGTCATTGAGCACAGACCTTCAATGAATTGAATGCATCTATACACCTCAATGTATTCAAAGTCATTTGGCTCAATATGTAAATAAATTCTCAGTCGATTGCTGTCAAAAAAGATATTGAAAACAGTTAGATATTACAATAGTTCTAAATACAAAGTTAAAAAATCTACGGGTTAAAGTTTTAGAGTTATACAAAATAGGAAATAATTTTTTGCGCCAAATTTGGCGATATTTCGGCGAAACTCGTCAATGTCGACGACATTTGGCGAGATTTTAAGCATAAACCAAACAATGACAGATTATCGCCAAATTTGGCGATATTTCGCCAAAACTCGCCAAGAACGATGACAAATGGCGATACTTTGGGCATGGACGAAATGACTGACTATCGCCAGATTTGGCGATATTTCGCCAAAACTCGCCAAGGTCGAGGACAGACGGCGAGATTTTGGGCATGTACCAAACAATGACTGTCTACAGTTGTATTATAATGAAGATGTCCATAGACATTAAGGTACTGAAATTCTTTTCGGTGGTCCTGTAAATAAACTCTCCAGTAGATTGGAACCAAAAATCGAGATGCACAACTAGATGTTACAACATTCTTATATATGAAATTTCATAATAGTTTTTGAGATTTGAGAGTTAAATATGCACACACGTACACCAAAAGTCGCCAAGCTTGGCGACTTTTGGCATAGTTCTTGAGGGAGGCACGTGACCGTGGTCGGACCATTACCTAACTTATGTGGTAGGACGGTATTGTGCTTGAAATGGATGAATGCCCCTAAAATTGCTATTGACCGTAATGTATTGGAAATCTTTTGAGTGTTCCTGTAGCAGAACTATAAATGATAAAGACACTTTTTTTAATAGAGAAATTCATTTTCTAACTCTTTACAGCATATATCACTTCTGAGTCGTTTGAAATAGCCCAATACCTCTAAAAAACGCTTTGATGAATTTCGGCCCATAGAGCGTAATGTATTTCGAATCTTTTGGGCGGTCCTGTAGATAAACAATTCAGTCGAATGGAACCGAAAGGGGAGGTGCACAACTATATGTTACAACAATCCTAAATATAAAGTTTCAACATTCAACGCCTAACAGTTTTTGAGATATGCGAGTTTAATGAATTTCGGCCCATTGAGTGTAATGTATTTCGAATGTTTTGGGCAGTCCTGTAGATAAACTATCCAGTCGAATGGAACCAAAAGGGGAGGTGCACAACTAGATGTTACAACTATCCAAAATATGAAGTTTCGACATTCTACGCCTAATAGCTTTTGAGTTAGGCGAGTTTAATGAATTTCGGCCCATAGAGCGTAATGTATTTCGAATCTTTTGGGCGGTCCTGTACATAAACTATCCATTCGATTGCCACCAAAAGGGGAGGTGCACAACTAGATCATAGAACAATCCTAAATATCAAATCTCAACATTCTACGACCAATAGTTTTTGAGATATGCGAGTTACATACATACGTACGTACGTACGTACAGACGGCATGGAAAAACTGGCCACAGTAGACTCGCCACTGGTCAAAATGAGTTGCAGATGCGTTAATATGATCGTGCATGCTAGCCTACGATGAGATGCATCGAAAAAAATTTTTTAATTAAATTTAGAGGTAGTCAAAATCGGTTTTTATGTCGAAATTTGGCCCCCAAAATTTTTCGGGATCACATTACTTCCTTATACTACGTACAAGGAAGTAATAAGTGTATACATTTCTGGTTTTAAATTTTAAATTTATGTGAAGAAATTCAATGTGAATGTAATGATTTATGCGGCATTTCTTTATTATTTTTTTATTTTTATTAATAATATAATCAATAATAACTTTTATATGCTATATAATTTTAGAGTTTTGTAAAATAATGGATTTTGTTTAAGTATGAAATCCTTTTTTGTGATTCTTAGCAAAACTTTCTGTCACTAACACTGATAAAGCACATGTTATTTGTTAGTTATGCTTCTAGAACATTGAAGAATTTTCACAGCCGTTTAATCTTTTAAGTGTTTAATTGTAAACAAAATATCTTAATAAGGCTTATCAATAAGAAAAATCATTAGTCATGCTCTTCATACTGAATAACTCTTTGACAGTTTCTAGCCTTCCGTTCAATTAAGTAAATGGTTAAGTCTTGCATCAATAGCAATAATTTTAAAAATCTAATTCTTTAACAATCTATTTCTTTAACAATAGGAAAAACGGGGAAAACATGATCCCTAGATCTGAAACTAGGTACAATACATGAAGTTAAATTTATTAAACTATCAACACTCATAAAGTTACCTCTTACCAAGAGATCTGGCCCGACCATGGCTGAGAGGATAAGGCACTCAAAATGGTAGACGGCTGGTATGTGAAGATCCATAGCATTCTGACCTCTCGTGCGGCTCTCGATAAAGCGGTCTGGAATTTTGGTTGATTTTCTCCATACGTAATGTAAATACGCGTTAGAGTCCCTTAAAAGTTCTCCGACCAAGACCCCCACATCTTTGGAAGAGAGCCCTTGTGTATTTTTGTCATAACACAACACAACATAGACACAACACATCTGACCACGAGTGTTCATTCCAACATTTTTATTTCGATTGTAAAGAAGAAATTTCTGATTCCTTAAAACCAAACATCTTTTAGAGTAAATAGTTTATACTTCCTATCTTTTTTCAAAATAAAATTAAATTAGTTGAAAACACTAACTTTCTGATAGAAAATATTAGTTTTCTTTAGTAATTAAATGATGCTATTAAATATTATTCGGTTTGCTTACTTTTATTTTGAGAATTTTTCGGAACACATATGCATTTAGTACCTATGATCCTTCAATACTTGATTTAAGTAAATTAAAATCTTATAAATAAAAATGAAATTCTGTTTGTTTGTTTGTTTGTTTGTTTGTGGATTTGTGTTGTATACAAATCCACAAAAGTGGACCTATCACCTTGAAATTTGCACAGATATGTAAAATAATATAGAATAAATCATAGTCCACTTTAAAACTTTGAAAGTCCACCCGTTCCCGGAATTTAAGAGATTTTTTATGTTCTCCACGCAAAACGTTTTCCGTAATTGTAACCCCTGTAGTGAAAAAAGTGTGAAATAAGGATCGTGGTTGCCATGTGTGGCGATTTTGCCGAATAAGATGTTTTAAATTCTCAAAGTAAAAATAAAAGAATAATAATGATTTTTTTTTTGTTAGTTTATATTCGTAAGGTTATATTTTTTTAAATTATAATATCGTGTGCATGGGAAATCGGAGCAGGAATGAAATGTTTTATACGCAAAACAATAAGAATTGAAGATTTCCGAGGCTAATATGTTAAAATTTTTTAGTTTGGCGAAAAAATAAAATGGCTCAAATGCCGAGAAAGTGAGTTCTAGCGGTTTGCACAGTTTCCTGCTTGGCGCAATTTACTGAGAGCTTAAGGAAACGGATTTTTGAAAACAAGTGCAAAGGTTTTATTAGAATACAGCGTTAAATTTTAATGATCCGTGCGAAAATAATGCAGTTATTAAGGGATTTCAAGCGATCTATCTTCAGCATTCTCGCGATTTTGAGGAGGATTCTAACGCTTGGCGCTATTTATCGTAATTTAATCGTCTGCTATTTGGGTTATGAATACACCTGCGTATAAGTTTTTGAAATTTTCATTCAGTTGGAATTTTGTATTTTTCTGAGCAGCTTTTCTGCATCTAATGTATTACATCCAGAAAAAAGGATGTTAGAAATATCAATTTTAATTTTGTTTAATCACACTCATGAATAATGATACACTTTCCAACTTAATGAAAGAAGGAACGAAAATAGGGAAGACCCATGGATTATAACTCTTTTTATATATAGCACTTTAGTGCGTATTTAAAATCTGAAAGTGTGTCAGATTTTCTATGATTCTAGCGCTTGGCGCAATTTAATGAGAGGGTATTTTTAAAAACAAGCGTAGGTTATCTTATAAATAAAAATGAAATTCTGTTTGTAAATTTATTGATTTGGGTAGTATACAATTCCACAAAAATGGACCTGTCAGCCTGAAATTTTACACAGATATGTAAAATAATATAGAATAAATGATAGTCTACTTTAAAACTTTGAAACTCCACTTAAAAACGTTTTCCTCCTGAATGGTTCTCTTAATTTCCGTTCCCGGAATTTAAGAGATTTTTTATGTTCTCCACGCAGAAAGGTTTACGTAATATTAACCCCTGTAGAGAAAAAAGTGTGTGAAATAAGCATCTTGGTTGCCATGTGTGGCGATTTTGCCGAATAAAATGTTTTAAATTCTTAAAGTAAAAATAAAAGAATAATAATGATTTTTTTAGTTTATTTTTTTAGGTTATTTTTTTAATTATAATATCGTGTGCGCATAAGAAATGAGAGCAGGAAAGAAATGTTTTATACGCAAAACAATGAGGATCGAAGATATCCGAGACTAATATGTAATTTTTTTTAGTTTGGCGGAAAAAAAATGGCTGATAGGCCGATTTTTAGAGAGTGAGTTCTAGTGGTTTGCACAGTTTTAGGCTTTTTGGCGCAATTTACTGAAAGCTTAAGGGAATAGCATTTTTGAAAACAAGTGTATAGGTTTTCTTAGAATACAGCATTAAATTTTAACTATCCGTGCAGAAATAATGCAGTTATTAGGGCATTTCAAGCGATGTAGCTTCAGAATTCTCGCCAATTGACTACATTGATTTAACTTGGGGGAAATCCGCCAAATTTCAGAAAATTGAAATCTTTGCATTTAGTACATCGAGGTAACGATGAATAAAACATGTTATAGTTGATAATTTAAAAAATGCGGCTGTATTAAGGGATTCCACTTTTCAAATAAATGCCTGGCGGTCGAACACTTTCCCATTTTGATTGCTGCTAAGTCAATGCTTCGAATGATTCCCTGAAAAAACTCTTGCAAAATGGCGTATGCTGGCACTTTGGCGAGGCTTGGATTTGAAACTGGATTTTACTTGAGACTGGTATATACGTATAATAAGACTGGTTATAGATAAAAATGAATGTTGGTATGTGTGTAGGAGGTTGAAAAACTCCAGCACCGTTTCACCGATCACCATGAAATTTGGTTCACCTAAGTCTTTTATCATGGAGAAGGTTTTTATGCTATCCGTTTTCCTCTAACTTTTCACTAGGTGGCGCAGCAGAACGTCGAATTCTATTCCTTTTAGCCGTTTGCTATGCGAATATCGACCAACCAGTTTCGATGAAATTTGGTATACGCGAATATTAGAACACGGAGAATATTTTTCACTATCCATTTGCTGTAACTTACCGCTAAATAGCGCTGCAACGCATCAACTTCTATACCGTTCGACCGATCGGCATAAAATTTTTTATACTTACACATTTGAGAACGAAGAATATATT
Source organism: Cheiracanthium punctorium (assembly GCA_038373885.1). NCBI lineage: Eukaryota > Metazoa > Arthropoda > Arachnida > Araneae > Cheiracanthiidae > Cheiracanthium > Cheiracanthium punctorium. The sequence goes on along the minus strand of JAWZYV010008908.1, from coordinate 42,718 downwards.
CTAATGCGTTACTTTTGATGTTACTCACCACTAGATGGCACTGCAATGCATTATTATTTTAACTCGCCACTAGATGACGCTGCAGCAGGCCAAATTTTTGACCATTCAAACGGTGGCTATGAAAATCAGTATACATAGCTATTTGAACAATGAGAATATTTTGGCGTTATCCATTTTGCTATAACTCGCCGCTTGACGGCGCTGTAGCAAATCATTACTTTAATTAACCACTAGATGGCCCTGCAGTGTATCACTTCTTGACTGTGCGAATGATCGCTATGAAAATAGGTATACATAGATATTTGAACACGGGGAAGAGTTTGGCACGATCCATTTTCCTATAACTTGACACTAGATGTCGCGTCAACACATGAACTTCAAGACTATTCAGCCGATCGTCATGAAAATTCGTATACATCGATATCTGAATGCGAAGAATATTTTTGCCGTATCCGTTTTGCTAAAACTCGCCACTAGATTGTGCTACGCCGCATCGCCTTCTGCACCGTAAAAACGATTGCCTTGAAATTCAGTATGCATGATTATTGAACACAATATAACGCGATATCCATTTTGCTATATCTCTTTATTACAATAAATAGTAATCACGACAAATATTAATATCAAAAAGTCCATTCATTCCCGTGCGAAGAACGGGTACTTCAGCTAGTTCAAAATAAAAATAAAACCCAATAGATCCTTCCAAAAATGCACTTATGAACCGATTTCGAAATCGATGAGAATCTAGTGCGGGAAAGTTTTCCCTTGGAATGGTTAGTAACTGTGTAATTTTTTTATGAAATCGAACAATATCTTCAGGTGGCGCCGATACCTTTTGAATAGGGAATTTGGGCCAAAATAGAAATCCCCCCCCCCTCAAAAAAAAAACACACAAATTTTGCGGAAACTTTCTTTACATGATACACTCTAAAGATAAGAAGGAACTTTATCTCACGGGAGCTAGCGATTTCCAAAATTTGGTAAATTTATTTTCAGGGGAAATGTCCGTTTTGGACAAAATACCCGATTTTAAAGGTGCCCGCGCCACCTGAAAATATTGTCCAATTAAAAAATAAATAAAATTACACGGTTATTTACAAACATTAAGCAACAACTTTCCCACACTCGGCTGATATCGATTTCGAAAATTCGTAAAAATTGGGGTTTTTTGGGGGTTTTTTTTTTGGAGGGGATGCCAGTTTTGGCCAGAATTCCCGATTTTAAGGCTCCGTCTCCACCTGAAGATATCCAATATCAAAATTTTTGCACGGTTATTAAACAACCCAAGGAACAACTTTTCCGAGCTAGGCTCTCATCGATTTTGAAAATCCGTGCGAAAGTGCATTTTCGGCCCACCCTAGTGCACAACATATGACGTCCTTGTAAGCCAATTTAATTGCATAGGTTAATAATTTCATTCAGACTTATTTAATTTGAAATTTAGATTACGATTCTCTTCAATAATATTAAGGTTTGGTGATACTTCGTGAAAAGTTGCTAAATCTAGCAACAGTTGGCGAGATTTCTGGCATAGACCAAGCAATGATTCACCACAGACATTTAAATTATTGACGATGTTCATAGGCCTTAATGACCACAGACTACAGACCATAAACCATAGATCTTTATTAAAGTCTTTTGGGTTCAGTGACCATGTAAATAAACTACACGTCAATTGCAGTTTTAAAAAAAGATGCATAACTAGATGTTACAATAGTTCTTTCTGCATACAAAACTTCCGCATTCTATGTCAAATCGTTTTTGCTTTAGGCGAGTTACATATGTACATAGATACGTCACTAGAAAACTACTCAAAATGAGTTCAGTATTCCCGATTCACGGTACATGCATACATACGTGCTTAATTACATACGTCCGCTGAGATGTCACGAGAAAACACTTTCCAACGTACACTTAGGAATGGTCAGAATCGATTTTAATACTTCTGAATTTCTCAAATACTTTAGTACTCAAATATTATAGAAAATTCTACTATACTAGAACATTTTTCACGTGGGGCTTCTAAGAACACTCTCTATTAATTTTCCAGTTTCAATTACCAGAGGAGAGTAGCCGGTCTTGCACATTCCCGGCGTACCCTTTTGCTGTAATCAATTAGTAAATCAATTTTAACAGTGTGCATGACAAATTTTCTATTTCACTTGAAAGCACAGCAACAAGCGGGGGAAAGGGAGGAAGAATATTTTCCCTAAGTCCGTTTCGTGTGTGGTTGAAAATGGCGGTCTCCCTTTTCGCCTGGTTTATTTGGAACGCAGGAAATAGCTAACCAGCAAGGGGTCACTGCTTTCCCCTATTTACGCGGCGAAATAACACCTACACCCCCAATTATACCACCAGCGAGATGTAACAAGTAGAATTCCTAAGCAAGAAAAAACCACCTGCCACGTCTTTCTAGTTTATTGCATTTGCTAATTTCTTTCCACGCCACTAAAACCAGGACTTCGAACCGCAACTGAACCGGAAACCGAAAACTGGAAAAAACCGTTATTTTGGACGGAACGAATACCGGAACTGAACCGAAAAAAAAATCGGTTTATTTGGGTTCGATATATCTTCAGTCATTTTGTTGCTGTAACCAACTTATTAATACTGTATACTGTAACCCTGTAACCAACTTACCAATTAAAAAAGAATAAAATGTTTTAAATTTCGATAGAATGACATTTTTTGTTTATGATATAATTAATTTTTTGTACAAATAAGAATATACATAAAATAAAATTATTCATTCGGAACTGAACAGAAAACCGTTATTTGTGGTGGAACGAAAACAGGAACTGAACCGGTATATTTATTTTTAGTTGAACCGGAATTAAAACCGTAACAGAAAAAATTACGGTTCGAAGCCCTGACTGAAACTCTCAAAAAATCTAGAGTGACTCCACTCAACTTTCCGAATACTTGATCTCTATCAAGCGTTTAAATAAATTTGATTCAACTCAATTACATGCAGCGTTCAGATGCCAGTTTACTTTGAATAATTTGCGTTTATGGGCCGTAATGCATAAAAATTCTTTTTGTAAGCGTAAAAGAAAACTATACACACATTTTACATTAATTCTACTGTTAATAAAATTTATTCAAATGCAGTTCGAAACAACAAAATATAATAAATAAATTTACACAATTATTTTGTACGACATTTCAACGTTATCTCTAAAAACAGTTTATATGTATTACATATGAAAAAGGGGAAAAAACGAAATAATTATTTCTAAGTAGAAATTACTTTGCTGAGATTACCAATAAACTAAACCGTGTTTTTACGTAGTACGTAATTATCCTCTCCTAATAGTTACTCTTTGGCCGTTAATTATCTCTTATTATTCGAGAATCAAATATAGTTGCATGTATTTAAAATTTATTGCTACCTTAATTGCAAGCAATGGCATTTTTAATGAGGCATACCAGATGAGGAGCCACGTTTTTTAATTATGATGTTTACTGCCTGAAAACCGTTAATGAGCAGCTGCAAGAGACATTAATTCTTATAGGAAAAAAATATATCTCTCTCATTAAGGCCTCCCTGTGCAATTAAAGAAAAGATTAAACCTTGTACAGGAATAACAAAGAAAAAAACTTTACCGTGAACAATAAAATATTTCAAACAAGTAATTAATTTCAACTAAAAAAAAGTATCGCTACCTTAGAACACATTAAGATGGTTAACAGGCTAAGAGTATAACATGCTTAATCCAGAAAATTCTTAGACAGTTCTGTCAACTTAATGCTAAGCCTTACTCAAATGAAAAATCGATAGAGTCTATGATATTTATTTTATCATTGGCTTATTCTGTGTAACAGTATCCGATTATGTGACTGATACAAATATTTTGATAAAGAAATTTTATGGCAGTAGTAGAATGGTTGAAATTATTAAATGTTAATAAAAGAAGTATTTATAAAAAAGTACTTGGATCTATTTATTTATTTAATTTTGAAAAATATTATCATGTATTTTTCGAATAAAAGTTAAAACACATTTCAAAAGAAGCTTAAAAGTTTTTTGTATGCATTTAAGATTTTCATACGCACAGAGACAAACAAATTTTTTTGTTTGTCTTATAAAATTTCTGTGTCTTAAGATATTCTGAACATCTTTCTCATTTTATCTATTCACTAAAATACTTTCCTCATAGTTTGTAATAGTATGGTTCCATTTCTAACAATTAAGGAAAAAAGTCTTAAAATGACATTATTTTTTGAAAAACTCTGTGTACCTTTAAAACATTTAAAATTTTAAAAGTAACTTTAATGCACTTTTTTACGGTTTTTTTTTTTACGCAAGCATTAATACTTTTAATTCTAACTACTGTTTGTTTTCATTTTATTACTTTTTAGGAAATACAAAACAGAATATATTACGTTTACGCTTTGCTGTGTGACCCTTATAGAGATTTCTAAAAATAAGATTCCTTTAGCATTTCAAAGCTATCGTTCCATCGAAAAGAAGAATTCATCTAGTCTAGTAAGGAGCTCTATATACGATGTTTGCTCTTCGAAAAGTTTTATGATAGCCAAATATAGTTTAAATGGAATTTCCACAATGATATGATAAAAGACACTTTCACTCCGTTAACCGATTTACAAGTTCAGTGTACTAGCTACCCAAAGTTGGTTACAATTCTTTTGCACATATGATGTATCCGCATCAATACTTTCTTCTTTGCTTCTTTTTTATTTGCCCGTATTTGTTTCTTTAAAGAGTTTATTTGGAATAGATGTCATGCTGATGCCGTTGCTTTTCCAGTTCAGTGAAATACTTCATGCATTGATTAGAGAAATTACTTTCAAAAAAGAAGAAAGGATGCCATAAAAAGATCTTCCATATTTTTTTCATTGCTACACTGAATTTACAATTTGGTGTGCTGTAAAAAAGCGAGCTAAAAACACACAACTAAAATTATTGAAAAGATTCATTAGGTATTGAATTTCTGACTTGGACGACCAGGTTAGGAGCTTAATCCTCTGAGATCGATAGTGACACGACATACAGAAATTATTGCTCCAACCTGCTAAGGCCTGCAAGGCATGTCCGAAGAGAAATCCAACTCTGAGACTGACAGAAACATTTCTTCACTGTTATAAACACAAGTTCAACGTTTCACCAAATAACCGGTGAAATTAGAGAGTTACAAGCAATCTCATATACGTTGAACCGTATTAATGGTTCAGCCGAAAATGTCTTATAAAAGCCAAGTACTGATTGAACCCAAATTTCGGTTAAATTGTGAAAAACGGAGTTTTTCGGTGATCTAACATGACCGCCGTTAGCTCATGTTAGGAGGTTAGCGGCGATTACAAAAAATAAGAGAAAACTTCCTCATGAATTCTTCGAAAAGAAAAATCTTTCGAAAATGGAAGAAAGAACCTTTCTTTAAAAATATAGGCTGTGTAAAGGAGCGACTACATTTGACATCGAATAAGCATGTTTGACAGCAGTGGCTGTCTACATTCATTTAAAAGAGAACAGAAAATCATCATTCATTTAAAAGAGAACAGAGAATCAGATCATGGCTCAAACGCATCAATATATTTTTGAGTTACTATTACTTTTCTAAAATCACGTGTAAAATACCAGAGCTCATATTCTATTTTTAACAAGAAATTTTTTTATTCCAAATTGAGATAAAAACAATGCTATGTATAGTTAGTTTTTGCTTAAAAAAAATTGTCAGTAGTGGCTTAGTTGTCAACGCGCGATCGTTTGAACCAGTCATTGCGGGTTCAAATCCCGAGTAGAACTTTTATTCTAGTAGTGTGTATTAATTTTGCTGTGTGATGGGGCTTGAGGAAACAGCGCTAAAATGGGGAATCTTAGCCCCACATTTTTCAAAATACCGGTTGTAGCTAAATTGGCACCGGAATTTCGGTGAAACGTTGAACTATATCTTTAAGAGTGTATAGAAAACGTTGCAACTCCCACCTGCTGAGACCTGCAACATTTGTTCGAAGAGAAGTAAAAATCGAAAGAGACGATATTTCTGCCATGACTGAAACGCAAGACTTTGCATTACAGCATACTTCAAATTTTACCTCACAAAACAGACATGTTTTGCAAAAACGTTAAAATTTATGAGAAAAATTATTGATAAAACCTGCAAGATATTCTTCGTTGCAAAAAGTGTACTCACAAGATCCAGTCCAAAATTATTAAAAATTATATGAAAAACCTTGAACATGAATATTTCAACAAACAAACCTTATTCCATTAACTACAGTTTATAATTATATTCTGGAAAAAGTATTAATCAGTTCATCTAGTAAAATATCTGACCAATTAAGAACTTAATGCTCTGATTCAAGTGTTGCACAGGCTCTACAAAAAAATAGTTATTTTAACGTAAGACAAAAATCCTTTTCAAAGTGCACCTTAAATATACATTACAGAAGAATCTTGAAAAATAAATTGATATTCTGATTCGTTATACAGTGTAACAAAAAAAAAAACAAAAAAAAAAAAAAACATCGCATTCGGAAAGTTTTCTTTTTTACGATAAACACACATATCCATTTAAAAATATAGAATTTTTTATAAAGACAATCTCGACACCGAGCAAATTTTAATGGTAAAAAATTTCAGCGGCAATCTTTAATACTTTAATCAAACTCTAAGCTTCCCTCAGCGAACAAATATTTACTCTTATCGCACTCGTCATTAAATATTCAGTTGCATTTGATAAGATTATTCAAAAAATTTAATCCTCTCGAAATTTTAAAAGGGGAGAGACTTATTGAGAATGTTAATTAAAATAGGAATAGAAATTCAATAGAAGTACGTTCTGTAGTAAGTTTGTTACTTTAGCTGAATATCTAGAAGGCTTTGGACTTTCATTACTATTGAAATTTCAACACATAACAGTCATCCTTTTTTAAATGATTGCATATCTTCCTGTTAAAAAATTTTTTTTATAATTTAAAATTTTTATTTTTTTATAATTAAAAAATTGCATGAAAATTGTACCGTGGAAACAACTTTAGATTACTTGCCCATTTCCAAAACACTCAGAGGGTAATATTCGGATCATATCTAGTCCTAAAAAAAGCACATATCTATGCTTTTTTCAGGACTAGATACGATCCGAATCCTAAAAGTTGGCTTTTTTATGAAAGTTCAAAAAATTATATTAAAGTTCTAAAAATTATTATATTAATTATATTAAATTTAAGTTAATAAAATTATATTATTTCGTCTTTATCCTCCTTTTGTTTTTCTTCGTTCTTCTTTCTTTTTCGTGTACAAAATAAAGGTTTGTAATTTTAAAAATCTGAAATATAAATAATGAAATTTAAGTAAAGAATTAACAGAAAATAAGGGCAAAGAAGGCATAAAATTGAGAACGACTAGCGTTTAGATGTATTTGATTATTATAGTTATGTATCTAGAGGAAGCACATTAAAAAAATATATATATTTTTTTGTTTACAATTTGTTGCTAAAGTGGCAAGGCTTAGATAATGTTTCTTTCGAAGAATCTGGGAAAGTTTTTCTACATTCGGATACTACTTATAGTAAAAACTGCTTTTGTTCTTCTTCCTCTGTTAAATAGGAATTGAATCCTGGGATTAATTTTACTCACTTTCATCTTAGTCATTAAAAACCTTAAAAGCTTTCCTTTTTTTTCTCTTTCAAATAATACTGATTTTCACACCATACATCGGGATCAGTATTCAAAAATTGCATATTAAAATTAAATCTTTAAAAAATTACTGTTCGAGATGAAATAAAAAAATTAACTTCTTTGTTCAATAAATGATCCACTTCATTGAAACATTGTTGCTCTTACATCTTCATCATCATCATTTTTTTTCAAATGTAATTAATTTTACAGCCATGCTTATTTTGACTTTTTTGCCCAAGTTTCATCAAAAAATGAAATGCAACTTGCTCCAAGTTAAGATACCAAAGATGGCTTATCATTTTATAGATCTTTGTTTGCAGCCTCTTTATCAAATTTTCCGTATTGCAATAATTTTAAGTCTTGATTGGGGCTAAAGTCTGAGTGGGAGTGTTGAACCATGCCTTTACATAAATATTTATTATAAATAAACAAATATCTGTAATACCTCCTTTTTCTAAATCTGTTAATGAGACCTGATGTCTGAAAAGAAGTATTTTGAGACAATAAATTGCCTTAGACATCCACCTGGCATAATGAACAGCACCAGGTACTCTGAAAGAAGTGTCTATTTGGAGAGACTCCTATAAAAATTAAACAATGTTGGGTTAATTCTTTATAGGTATCCCTAAGCTGTTGATTTCTTAAATGTTCTGCAAGAAAATTTGAAATTTCTTCCAAATTTTGCGTTCTTTATGTAATAGTTTCATCTTAAATAGCAATTTTGTACTTTGTCTTGTCCAACTTAGACCACCCATTCTGAAATTTTTTAAAAATATCTGGATGAAGAGCTGAGCTTCGCCCACTTTGCAATCAAAACAGATTTTAGGATGATTTTTAAAATATGATGGCGACAAGGTATATATAGAATATTTTGATCCAGTAATTGCTGCAGCAAAAAATGCACGTTCCCCTAAAGGTGCGTTCAGACTAGCGTTTTTACCGTTCTTCTTGTAGCTAATGTCGCAAAAATCATAAGCACATAGAAACAGAGTGTTCACACTGTGGACTTTAAAGTTTTGTAATGACGTATTCGCATCGTCTAGTGAAACGAAAAAGTGTTGAGTACGGTGCATGCGGGAAGAATGATTGATTATCCTTTCCCCACCTTGAAAACTTATTAACAAAAGAAGAGAGGGAATTATAGAGACGTTAGGCACGGATTTGGAAAGAACTTAAATCCCAGAAAACTGGTTTTACCGTCGCTAACTGACGTCATAACTAAGACCGATAGCTACAATAAGAACTCTAACGACAATAAGAACGTAGTCTGAACGCAGCTTTAGGCAACAAGTGGTATCAAAACACATTGCCTGAATTTTACCAACTGCCTCCCATTCTTCAACTGCTGTAAATATAGCTTTTTCCTAAGAGTTATTCTCATATTATTTTCAAGCTGAGGAATTCCTATTAACTGTTCTTCATCGCCACAGCTAATTAAAATCACTATTTTCTCTACATTTTCTTTATTCAAAATATGAGGAAACCTTTTTTCATCCCTGTGAACAACAACACCCTCTAAATTAGAATTTTAAAATCTGCTTTTCATGAGATCAATGCTTTGTTTTCGAAATTCTTGTCTTCGGAGTCTTATTGCACGTCAAGGGTCCTGCACCGTAAAGATATTATGTATTAGTGTTGAACCACTTTTACGTTATATCAGTATGTAAATCATAGCGATAATATTGGAGCTAGGGGAGGCATAGCCCTTCCTTGCCCATACGTATGGGCACCCATGTCCATTCTAAAAGTAAATGATAACAGACAACAAAAATAGCATTGTAATAAAGAAAATTTGAGAGGTTTGTCTTAGATGTGCTTCAACTGAAATACAAATCAAGATCTTTCTTCTGAAGCACAGAAATGCATATCAAATAAATAAAAATATTTCACTAATTGCAGTTTACGTTTTCAATTCTTGATTTATTTTTTATTTTTTGATGCAAATAATACAAAAGACGGTCAAAATTACTTAAAATTCTTAATTTGTCTTTTTTTCACTAATTTAACAAAAATGCAGATTTTGGTGGTACGATTCACAAACTGACCTTAAAAAACACTGAATGACATTAAATATTGGTTTTGTTGAGAGTAAAAGTTCAAAGCTACAACATTTTTTATGAAATAAAACAATAACCAGGTCTTTATAGCAAATAGTTTATACTAAATGAATAAAAAATTAGGTATTTTTGGAAAAAATCGTAATTTTTCAAGAATTCAACCTCGATGCGGCACGGGTTAATATTATGCAATTGAGCTAAAACTTTGCCAATCTCATTTTCTAGTCAATTGGCAACTTTTAGGGGGGTGCCCCAAAAAATAACATTAAAAAAAATTTCCCCCATATAACTTGTGACCACCCTACTGCGGATATTGAGAACAAAGTGAAACGACTGACGTAGCGCTTTGAATAATGTTTTTGCTGTGATAGTTAATAATTTGCCGTTGCCTGTGCTACTAAATTATGTAAATTTGTGAGATATTAATGCTTCGATCCGTCAAATAAAGAGTTTCTATTCGTTTTTCCGGGCTCGTTAGATTATTTTAACATACACCCACTACAAGATTTTTGTAATAATATTATACCTAAAAATAGAATTATATATAATATTACAGTCATTATTTCACTGTAATCTCCCTGGTAATTGTCTAAATTGCTTTAATAAACGTAGTCATTGTGCAGAATATAATTTTCGTATCAACTCTTAAATCACACACACGTACAAATAATATTTTGAGAACATAACCACTTAACTGAAACATTTAGGGAATTTCACTTGTTTTGACAGCATGTTTTAACTCAATATACTTATAATGCACAAAAAGAAGCCTTCTTAGCATTCTAGCACTCTAGCATTCGTATTTTAGCTAATTATGAAAATCAGTATAGTATTTTTGCATTCATTTGCAATTTCATGTTGACTTGTTCGATTGCAAGACCCGATTTTGATAGAATGAATTTTAGCTGCTACCATTTTTACATGGATTCCAAAATATAAATCTCGGCGATATCACTTCGATATGCATCGTACGATATCTCAGTTGAGGCTCTTTTAAAGAGAACTGTCGCATATTCTCATTATATACGTTAAAACGTGTACAATTTCAGATATCCAGAATAAACGATTTTAACATATTTGAACCCAGTACGCTCTCTGGTGGATTTGCCTGTCTAAATTAGAAAACCGTCCAGTAAGTGGTGTAGTTAAATGTCAGCAAAAGCAAATTTTCTTAGGAAATGCACAGAAAACGCCTTTCAAAAACAGCTTTACTTATATGTTTTTGTACATGTCAGTGAAAATTACATAGTTTTTTTAATCCCAACTATAAATTACACCATAGTTAAAAAATAATTTTTAAATACAAATTTATTAAAAGAGAATCAGTTCAGAGAAATTAAGTTATAGGAATTGGCAAAACTAGCAAGCAATCCTATGATTTTATAATAGGGTTTCAACTTCCATCTCTATTAGTGGATTCAATTTTTAGATAGAGGGATTACTAGCTATATCAAAAACTCATAAAGTAATACCCTCCTGAATCCCAAATATATGTCATTACGAGATATAGCCATACTTAAAATTAAATGATTTAAGCATTTTTATCTACTGCTAACTTACTTTCCTTGAATGTTTAATTTCACTAGGCATTTTACTATTTTAAAAGGCAAGTTAATACGATATTAAGGACAGTAATTTTTTCAATTATTTTGAGGCGTCAAAAATCGAGAATAATTGCAGCAGATTTGTAAATTTTCTAATAGTTTAAATTCACTGAAATATATTTTTCTTGATCAGGTCTTTGAAAAGAAGTTTTTCATAGGATACATGGTAATTCATTTTCAATTCATTTGCTATAAACATTTAAAACTTAAAAATACCGACATGTGTAAAACAATTTATGTTTTCTAAAATATAAACATAAATTTTCATTTGTAAACGTTGCCCAGCCAATATATAAGTAAAGCTCTTTCAACTGGAGAGACAATTGTAGAATGTACACTTTGAAAAAAGTTCTGCCTCTTTTTTTTTATTAGTTATTATTTGGAGGGGAGCAGATTTACAGTTAGGAGGTGACATATACAATTATAATTACGTTTCTTTCAACTAGATGTCGCACATGCTGTCTTAAAATTAAAGTATCATTCTTCAAATTTTTGGAGTCTTAGGGTTGATTTTTTTTTTTTTTTGTTCGAAAAATTCTTATGAACATTTCTGATTTTTTCATATGCATACACAACACACACACACACACACACACACACACACACACACACACACACACACACACATATATATATATATATATATATATATGTAAAGCTCTTTCAACTGGAGCTGAACTAATTCTGAATAAAATTAATTTACTTTGCATCTAGAAAGTAAACTGAATATTACATTTAATCGTATGAAACCGTGCAGAACTAACCTTCAAAGTGACCATAACTCACCAAGGCAATGAACTTGCTCACTCACGTGATTCCAAAAAGGGTGTAACTTATCGATTCAACAAAGAAATAAAAGTTTCATTTGTCCTAGTTCTCAGTAAATAATTCATCATACAACTGTAAAGAAAAAGGTTTCATGATACTAAATAAATAAATTTGTATAGAATTTTTTTTTCCAAATTGCACGAAGTTTATAACTACCAACAGATAGCTTTGTCAATGCAGCATTAGATATAAATGAATTGTTTCACAATTGCAAATTTAATACAGGGTTTATTAAACTTTTCATTCCAAGGCAACGTTGTTTAACATCAGCATAAACATTCAACGAAGGAAATAGCATTGGATGAAATTCCTTTTTTACGGTCCACTCACTTTAATCTGTCAAAACTTTTGGATAGCGTCTGCAAAGTGTTCATTGTAAACATTTTCTGGGGGATAGTGAATTCAATGATTGTTTAGTTTTATTTTATTTATTTTGATTCAATTTCAGCCCATGGGATAAAATGTAATGCTTTCGAAGATTTCCTTTTCAATTATTTCGCGTTCCTAGACAAGTATTCTAATGCGTTGCAAAATTCAGTTAGAAGAGCATTACTTAAAACTAGAGTCATTTCTAAAGTGAAGTCTTCTATCCTTGAACAAACAAAAACATTATTATTCATCACATCTTCAAAACACTTATTAATTTAAGAAAACCAAGTAAGACAGACCATATAAATGACATCAGTTGTACAATATTTTTCAACTTTGAAATGATGTTTTTAGCTATACCACTGTATAGAAAGTAATTAGTGTAAGTGAAATAATATCATTAAAGCACGTCAGTCAGTTACCGCGTATGTGGAGTAATTCAGATGAAATTATTTTTGCACTTGTGTTAAAGGTTTGGAAATATTACGAACACCTCGGCAGTCTACTTGCTGCTGAAAAAATGCATATCAATAATAAATATTAGCACTTTTTTGCGTTAACTAATACAATGTATTTAATTTTTTTAATGTATTTCAAAAAATAATAATAATAGAAGTAATAATATGAGCAAAAATCCATACGACAGCTTAATGCATATTTATACATCCTTATTAAAAATTTTAATATTAATTATGAAAAACTAAGTCATATGTTTAAAACTTTATTAGTAAGAATAAGCATCATTATTCAAAAAAATGAGTGTACATTAAAATCCTTCAGACATGTTGGTTCCGTTCGGACCATTAGTTGAGAAAATAACAGTTTATGTAATTAAAACCCGACGTGAAATATAACATAGACTATAAATTCTTACTATCATTTTCAATGTCACATTAAGCTTTAAAACAGTGCTTTTAAATATCGATACAGCCTCTAAACGCTAGCTTGAACAGTTTTCATGACAGAGAAATAAAATTTTGCATCCTCGAAAAAATGAGGGTCACAAGGTGTTGAATGAACAAATAAAAATTTCTGTTTTTTGTGCTTGGATTTTCTAACTTCAAAATAACTATGCAAATAGTCCTTCGAAAAAGAATTTAATTCAGAAAAATAGACAATATTAAATTTTGGATCTAAATTTAAACAGATTTCTTCTTAGGAAATAAAAATTCGATTTGTGGTTTTTTTTATATACTGTACAATTTCGCATTAGAAAGTGTTTCAAATGTATAACATGATATATTTTCCTTGGTTTTCTTAATTCACACTGTCTTTCCAAATTTATTCCAGCATTTTCTCCTGTCTGTTTCAATCCCCCGGCCTAGATCCCAAGTGTAGATAATCGGCCGTAATCCAAAACAGACAGACAGACTGTCCGTTTCATAAAAGAAATGCACACGAAAGGAATTTTATAAATCAAAAACATTGTATTATTCTGCGGCCTGAAAAGCATCCGAAAGAATTAAAATAAGATGGAATAAAGCATTCATGAATTTACTATACCTTACAAAACATTTTCCCGGCAGTCACATTTGAGATAATGATGTGCTATGAAAAAGTTTTAAAAAATTAAAGTAAGCAGGACGCAAGAGAAGAATTATACCCACTCATAACCCTTTAACGCGCGGCGTCCTCGCCGTGAGGACACCAAACTCTGGCGTTTTGACTATTGCCAGTCAAGAAGAATAGATTTGATTCCCATAAAAATAGTTGCGGGTGACATAGCTCCACGAGAATCCTTTACTTTTTAGCACGTTCATTTCCCGTAAAAAAATTGGTCACGATTATTTTTAACAGCACTGACATCTGCTGAAAAATAGAAGCACGCGAGAACAGCTGGAAAGATTGCCCAATGCTGAAAAAAGGGCAGCCGTTGCCATCGCTCCACTTAACTACCAGCAAGATGGCGGATGACCGAAATGTTCATCGCGTGCCACAGATCTAGAGACCTTTTTTGACGACAGCTGGCTGTGCTCGCGCACAGCCAGCTGCGCCAAAAAAAGGGTCTCGTCCGCCGACGTTGCGATCGTCCGCCATCTTGCTGGTAGTTAAGTCGAGCGATGGCAACGGCTGCCCTTTTTTCAGCCTTGGGAAAGGATTGCGCCTCAAAGGGTTATTTCCTTAGCTGATTTTGTATGCTAATGTTGCGTACCCTCTGTGCCACGTGGGCGAAAAGTAGCTTAATGAGCCCTGTCAAAATTTTGGAAATATACGAAGCGCTCTGTTGGTGCCTTGAGCTCGTTGGCCTTTAAATGGCCGATCGATATTGGCGCTTGCAGGAATCCACGAACTTACACCCCTGGGAAAAGAAATAAAAGAAAATACTACACATTTCTTCGAAAATTGTTTTAACAGCATCATTAGATATTCTTGAGTTGATTAAGCATTTTTAATGCTTGAGTTAAACTATGGATCATCTACACATACATAGTGCTTTATAAACATTTGGTACAGTTGTAAAGGGTGGTTACAGAGTACATTTGGAAGATTCGGACTCACATAGCAAAGCGTTATTGATAACCTTGTTTCTTACACCGTTTAATAGTGAATTCAAAAATGATAGTGTAGTTTTAGTTAACTTTCTTCAATAGATTTTATATAAATGGTTTTATTTTTCGAAAATTTCATAAAACTGCTCATTATTCAAAATAAATGATCGATTTTAATTCACATTTTCGAGGAAAAGTTAAGTTTTTGCAAAGCATAACTGGAAATTTCATTAAAACTCTTACATATTTATAGGAGATAACTGGTTCATGAGGAAAACGTTTTACACTCTGCATTCCTACATAATGGCCAGGTCAGCTACCGACTATAGGCTTGACCACTGCAAAGACTGGAGATGTTGGTCATTTCACTATAGGAGAGCCTAGTGAGCAAGCCTACATTGCCCTTATTAGTGGTCTACCAATTTTGAATCAATTCCAGAAGAACCCACTGCACATAATTAGATAAATTAAATTTCGTAGCAACGCCTTTAAAATACTTTAAGTAGAAATGTTCAGACATATTTTCCTTTCACACTTTGAAAAACTCTGAAAATTTTCAATGCAGCGTTTACCATCAAATCTTCTCAGAGCACTGAAGGTATTTCCCAGAGCCCGACTGTGGCCCAGGGCAGACATAGCTCATTGGGGACCCCCTTCCATTCTCATATAACAAGACGTATTCACACATGCATAAAACATAGTTAATTGTGTATATTGGTCATGTACGCATACATATGTGTCAAGCACACAAAATTCATGCATTTATACTATATACAACAGTGTTGTTTATTAAATTTCGGGTCCCCGCCTGTCCTTGCCTTAGTCAGGCTGTACTATCTCCAGTATTTTGACAGGAATCATATGAACTACTTTTACCCCCCCCCCCACACACACACACATATCGCAGGGTGCGCGTAACATTAGCATTTAACAATCAATGAATGAAATAAAGGATGAAGTAAATGCTTTTCTAATGGCTCGCTGACTTCAATTTGTCAAAACTTTTCGGCGGCACATCATTATCCGCTAAGTGATCAGAGAATATTTTCTGCGAGACAATGAACATCGGAATTGTTTTCAGCTGTCGCACTGTAATTCTTTCGAATTAATTTTATTTAGAATATCAAAGTTTAGCTTTATTTTTTCCAAACGGCTCCTTTTTTTAATGTTTTCGGAGAAGGCCAGAATAAATTTCAAGATTAAACTAATAAGGTTTAATGTATTTTTCTCTGAACAAAAATATTTCACGAATGTTATTTTATTGAACTAGATTTTTTTCTAAAAAAAAACCCATTCAAAAGGCTTTACAGACACAAACTAAATAAATAAATAAAAAAATTCAAACGCTTCGATTATGCGAAATACTTTCCGTTGCATGTTTTGCTTTAATATACTACTGCATATGAAATATTTAAAGGAATAGAGTACCTTAAAAACATTTATTTTCGCGAGCCGTAATTTGCGCGAAAATGAAGATATCGTTAATTTCGGGAGCTGAAAATGTCGCGAATTTTATATTAATAGAACCGAAAGTTAAAAAATCCCAAAAGTACGTAAATATAGAGTCCCTTTTGCATAAGGCATTTTAAGAAACTTCGTTTTGTCCGAAAAGTTCTCTACTCTACCCCCCCTCCCCATTTTGAATGTCTTCAAAGAAGCTGGTATAAATATTGTAAGTGAATGAGATGCATTCTTTTAGTTGTATTATTATTTTATATTCAAGAAATAGTTCTATACAATTCAAAAAGTAATTGTAAGAAAGAGCTTGTAACCGCGCAATCAATCATTAATTTTCGGTAAGTAAAAATTCTCTGATTTTTTATTATGATTTGAAGCTAAAAAAAAAAGTATTTCGCAAGGATTTAATTTTCGCGATTTCGGCGGACTCGCGAAAATCGCAAAAATTAAAGCCTCGCGAAAATAAGTGCTTTTACAGTAGTTAGAGAAATAAGTGTTTTTCATTATTCACACTTTCATGCCTTACCTCTTCTGCTTTTGTCTGCAGTTCAGCTTGCCTTTGTTTTGTGTAATGGCAAGCCTACAAAAGGGGCATCTGCCGACGGGAAGGGGGGGGTGCCTTGGTCGGAGAACTTTTTAAGTGGGTCTAACGCGTATTCACATTACATCTGGAGGAAACCAACCAAAACTCCAAACCGTTAGATTGAAAGCCTCTCGATAGGCCCGAAAACGGACCGCCACCCATAAGTCGTCTACGATGCCTTATGCACTCGGGCATGGTGGGGCACAGCTTATCATTTTATCTGTTCTTGCATTTTTTATTTCTATTTCAAATGGTGATATTTAATAGATTTTCTCGAATTTAAGTCTATTTATTTTGGTATTTATTCGCCCAGCTTACGTGAAGTTTTGTTTAGTTTTCTTCTTTTGAACAGGGTAGGATATAAACCTCAATAGCTGCCTAACTGTACTTTAAGTTACTTTTAATTTATAGTTAATGTAAAGCTCACTTGTGCTTTTTTATAACTATAAAGTTTATTTTAACAAAAATACAACCTTTTTTTCCTTCTCCGATTTTAAGTTTTCAAATCAACGCGTCATAACAATCACAAGATGATCCAACACTACTATACTTCTGTAAAATATTGGTATAACGCATTTCAAAGAACTGGAGATAAGATCTTTTCCGTAGCACCGAAAAATTCATTATAAGCGAATTTGTTCGGTACTACCTAAGGGAAAGTGGTCCAAAATGATCCCCTTAACAGGAAAACTTGCATAAAATGACATAAATGTTAAATAAAACTTTGGCCTTTTGCCACGATATTTTAAACTATATTTTGCATAATAAACATATTTTAATAATATTTTAATCACAAATTCAGTAACGAAAAAAGAATTTTGAAAAAGTGTCCAAAGGATCATTTTACCCTCACCTAAGGGCAAAATGATCCTTCATTTGAAAATAATTGTAAGGTGTTTTTATCTGAAAATTCAAAGATGTTAAAGTAATTATGACTATACATAATGAAACAAAATAAGTTTTGCAATCTTATAGTATTTTCATAATTTATATTATGAAAATATTAAAATAAAAATGTGTCACGAGAAATAAAATGAAATATTTCAAAATTATAATTAAAAAATTATGGCTTACAATAAACGCAGAAATAAATTAAGTAATGCAATGGGGAGTCACGCATTTTGAGAATGTCTAATTGCTGCCATGATCACTAGGACCCGGCGGTACTGGAGTTTCTTCAGTAAATGGATCATTTTATCTGGCAGTATTGCCCACTTTAAATCATATAACTGGAACATGCCGAGAAACACAACAAACTAAATAATGTAAATTTCATCTAAATACTTAGTCTATTCAGTAAACTAAGTCATATTTCTGTACACCAAAGATTGTATTCCTAAATAAATAGGAAAGTTAGTGCTTACCTAATATGAGATATGATAAACCCAGCTTTTTGAAGAATTCTACTCAGACACGTAATGCACCGATCGGTTAAATATCGCCATTGCTTCTTCTAGACTTGGCAAACCCAGTTTATGTGTTACCTAGCAGATATCACTGCCTGTCTGGAAAAAAACATATGTAGATCGTTTTGCCCGCTAGGATCATTTTGGGCCACCTTCCCCAATATACTGTAGATATATTTTATTCGTCAATTTGAAATATTAGCAAACGTGAAGTTCGTTATATCGAGATTTTGCTGTATGGATGTTACGCTAAGTTCTGGACACCTGCAATCATACCTGCACCAACATTTTTCTAGTCCTTGTGCTTGAGTGCCGTTTTTAAATCATCAAGCTGCTTTATGAATTTCTACTTATTTTATTTATTGCTACTTTTCATTTGTTCCTTACATCCGTATAGCCCCATAATCAAACTTGTACCTTTTATGAGATATAAGAACAGTCTTAATTGCGAGTAACAGAATCTCAGTATTTACAGTCATTCAGGGTAACTTTGAGCAATAGGGTATAGCTTTGCACCACCTCCTAGTTTTCAGTATATTTGGTTTTACAGAGCTTCTCGTAATTCACAGCGGCACTCTGTTCATGGGATTTTTTTTAAACGATCGGATACTTGGCGATTAGACATTTTCCTCTACAAATGCTCGTGGATATTGTGGTCTTTTTATTATGGTAGCACCCAGTGGGCCGCCAGCGTTACCCCCTATGAAGGGACGGACAAGTTAGCATCCGTGCCTAGGCAGGGATTCGAACCCGGAACCAAGGCGTGATAGAAGGGATTCCTAAGACACTGCACCATCTGGGCGGCTTAGCAAAATTGTGAGACTGGCTTCCTGCTCTGTATTTTAGAAAATGAATTAGCAACATGGTGCATAGTTAATTTTGTCATTAGCTGTTTTTCTGAAGAACTGTTTACAAGCTCTATATTAACCCTTTAACGCGCAGTTTTCCCGCTCTGGGAACACCAAACTCTGGCGTTTTGACTGTTGCCAGTCACGAAGAATAGATTTTATTTCTATAAAAATAGTTGCGGGTGACATAGCTCCACGAGAATCCTTTACTTTTTAGCGCGTCATTTCCCGTAAAAAAATATTTTTAACAGCACTGACATATACTTAAAAATGGAAGAATGCGAGAACAGCTGGATAGATTGCCCAATGCTGAAAAAAGGGCAGCCGTTGCCATCGCTCGACTTAACTACCAGCAATATGGCGGACGATCGAAACGTTCATTGCGTGCCACAGATCTAGAGTCCCTTTTTTGACGACAGCTGGCTGTGCGGCACAGCCAGCTGCGATGGCAACGGCTGCCCTTTTTTTCAGCATTGGGAAAGTGTTGCGCCTCAAAGGGTTAATGCCGATTTGAAGTTGTTGCAAATCAATTAATTTTTACAAGTATCTATCAATTTACCTCTTTATCAGGAACGTTATTTTCTGAAAATCATGAATTTCTTACTTTCTAATGTTTCTTTATTTTCTAACAATTGGTAAAAAGCAAAAAGACAAAGGCATTGTCATTCTACTACATTTTCAGTGCATCTTTGAGCACCTGAAGGGAAATCCCTCAAAATCAGGATGGATTGACAACCAAGTTTTTGACGACTGGTTTGAAAACCATTTTCTACCCGTAGTAAAACGTAACTTGTTAGATTCCGCTCGGCTATTTGTTGAGATTAAAAGGCTGATTTTGCTAACCAGTAATTTTATAGAATTTTGTTAACCAGTAATTTACCAGCAGGTACAGTATTTCAATCTGGTACACTGCACATCAGTGTTTCAAACAGTTTCAATGTTTCCTCAATGTTTCAAACATGCAGTGTTTCAATCTAATACACTAACTACTAGATTGAAATTACTTCTCAGAATAAAATTGCTTCCTTCTTTTTAGAATAAAATTATTTTAAGCGGTAATTCTGTTTAGCGGCAGGTGCAATGTTTTAATCTAGCACAGTGAACATCAGTGTTTCACACGGTTTCAGTGTTTCATAAGTGTTGCAATCTAGCACGTTACACATTTTAACTGGTTCTATTCCGTTCTTGACTATTTATTGAGATTAAAAGGTGGATTTTGTTAACCAGTAATTTTATTTGGTGGCAAGCACGGTGTTTCAATCTAGTATGATCTGCCTAAATCTTTCATTAATTTTCAATTACGTGCTTTAAGAAAACTTTTAAGGTTTCACTTATTCAGTCGAGAAGCCCTAATAAAGCATTCACGGAGCACTAGGAAATTAAAAGCAATTCATGCACCAACCCTGTTGCGGTCACAGTTTCGTGAAAAGGGGGAATTTATCAATTTTGCGAGGAACTCATCGATTGCACAGCGAACTAATTATTTCAGAAATTAATTCCCAACTAGTTAATAACGAGACTACATTTTGTTTTAGTCCGGCGGTTATTGGGTTTGCTTTCAAAATATCACGTTACATAATTTCAGGTGACGGAGTTTAACGTGAAACTATGTGGTCTGACATGCGCCTGAAACAATGGTGCTGCAAATTTTACGTGTAGTTCCGGATAATTCCTTTTCAGAAGCCTGTTGTTGGCGATAATTTCATTATCTGCAATGAACCAGGACATCCTGAAACAAACGTTTTATTTTTGAAAGCAATATTTAAATGTTTTCGTGATCATGTATACAGTTTGTAAATATTTTTAATAATTTATTACACCATGCGTATGTGCCAAAATCTTTTTAGGTTTTTTTTTATTTTGATTGAAAACTAAATATTTAAAATAATTAGTATAAATTTTCGACCCCATTAAATATTCTAATCTTTTATAGCATATAAACTACACATGAACTTAATGCATTTTTAATAAACCTTTTGTTTCTGCAAGCATTTTAATAATATTTTTATAAGTTTAGCTGTCCATATACTTAGTCTTGTATTGCATAACATTAATACATTTTTTCGAGGTAGATTAAGATTATGTGTCTATGGGACAGGGTACATATTCATTGACTGAGACCATTTTGAATTCATATTGTCTACATGTTTTACAACTTCAATTTAAAATGCAGTAGCTATGCTGAAAACAATGTTTTTTATTGAAAATAGTCACTAATTAAAACTAACTATCGTACCAAGTAGAAAATTTTTCTGTCATGTAACATTGTTTTACCTTTAAACAAAACGATAAAGATTCAGAACGCAATTTCCTTTCTTGAAAAACTGAAAAATATTGGAATGTCTTTATAATTAAAACAAAGTACCACTTTGTTTTAATTATAAAGACATTCCAACCGAATCCACCTGAAAAAAAATTATAATAGTTTAGCATTCAATAAATATTTTAATACAGAACAGAAAATTTTATGTAAGGTTTCAATAACTCATCAGGGAAGATCGAATAAAACATAAACAAGATGTGAAAGGATCGAAACCAATTTCCGCAGTAACTCCGTTGCGGTTGCAGTTTTGTACCCGAAAGATTTATCAATTTTGCGAAACTTATCGATTACATAGCCAAGTAATTACTCCGAGAACGAGTTATTAACGGGATTCCGAATCGTTTTTAACATTGGGTTATTTGCATTCATTTTCTTGGTATTCAATTACGTAATTAGAGTGATAAAGTTTAGCGAATGAGAATGAAATTTGGAGCTTGACAAGTTCCTGAAACTTTGGGAAATAAATTTTACGAGTAATTCCAGAAATTTTCTTTTCAGAATCAGCCTGTGGTTACGGATGATTACATTATCTTCGATGAGCTAGGAATTCCTGAATAATACGTACTAATTACAGGAAATGTTACATTCTTTGGTCGCGATTATTTGAAATTTGAATTTCCTCTGAGAATTTTTCATTCCTTTTGCTGCATATACAATTCTATTAAAAGTATATTGAAAGTGTACAAAGTGTACTGAAAATTATAAATCAAAAGGAATTGAATACTTAAGATTTTAGACATTTTTCCGCACTTTTAGAAAAAAAAAAAGTCACTTGTTTTGCTCAAGTTCCGTCTTTATTGAATTGCTACTATTTATTTATTCGAACGCACAAGTTTTGATCGTATCCCGAAAACAAAAAAAAGTTTTTTAACGCAATTTAACCAAAAGCATTTTTAGCACTCAAAAATAGCTTTTAACGTTTCACACTTTTAACGCTGTACAAAATGACGACCTGAAAAAACGGTTTTTGAAATGTGTAACATTTTGCACTCAACTAAAAATTGAAAAACCAAGCATAGAATTTCTTTCTAACTACATGATCCCACCAGTTTCTATCAAACAGATTTAAGAGAATGCAGACATTCTGTAGATGTGAATATCGGAGAAAAAATCCCTTGCAGGTAAAAGAAGAACCTTGAAAATCTTGATTTACGAGGCCAGATAAAAAATATTTTATGGGGGAATTCAGGATTCAGAGCGGCTAAATATTGTGAAACAAAAATATTTAGAGGCCCGGCCAGGGATAGAACCAGTCTGCTATTGAGGAAACGAGAACCTTCGAAATGGCAAAATCACCAGAGAGGGAACGAAGGTAATAAATGCTAATGTCTTGATTGGCATACACAAGTAAAATACGCTTACAATTTATAAGCCAAGCAGGTAAAAACTATCAATGCACGTTCATGTAAAGTCATAGAAAAATTCATCAACTGATTATTATATGATTCATCATGACTTTATTAAATTTATCACTGTTATTTTATGAAGTTAATATAATAAAAAATACGTAATATAACAATTCCAATAACTTTAAAAGCACATACTTTTGGTGCAAAAATTGAAAAATGCAGAGGAAAAGACTATTTCATCTTTCTAATTCAAAACTTATATAATAACTGAACTTTAAATTTCACATAACCTAGATATTAAATCGTATAAAATATGATTACACTTCATCCTCTATTTGTTTATGTAAAATGGATATGATCGGTACACTCTTTTTAAAAAGATCTAGAATGTAAACCAGATTCCCTATGTCTGCTTCTATAAAGTAAATAGGCATACATTACTTGATTTTAAAAAAGTTAGTCATTATTTAAGGTATAAGAATTTCTTTTGACTGTTATCATTTTTTAAGAAATTATTTATTGGTGAAACCAAAATATAATATTAATTCTCTTTGGAATATTTTTCTGCGTGTACATTGTGACATGTGTACATTTTAAAGCATAATTGCACAATATACACTTTGTTTCTCTCCAATTTCAAAGTATACATATTTTAAATAGTAATAGGAATAAACTATATATGTCACCACGAAAGTTCAAATCTACTAAAGCTAATCTGCAGATTAACTGATTTGCTTTGTTAAAGCGCGGAATCGGGAGTTTTGAAAATTTCAGTTAGGTTATGTTTACATTAACGGCTGTCATATCGTTGAAGTTCAGAAATTTATTTTTGTCAGCGACGATGAAGGTGATGAAGTATCACAGTGAGAATTAAAATACTCGATATATATACAGTGCAAAATCTGATCCCGTTCGATTTTAGCTGTAGTTCTCAGTAAAAAAAAGGAGGGGACTCTTATAAACTTGATACAAAAGCGGTTATATTTAAACAATTGTATGCAAGCTCGTAATTCAGTGTTTGCAAAGAGATATTTTTTAACAAAAAGAGCTGTACCTGCTGTATAGATAAGTTTACATAAAACAGCAATAAAATAATCCCTTGGTACTGAGTAGGGTTTCAGAAAATGTGACTACAAATCTAAATGTACCTCAACTAAGTTTTCTTGTCTCGAAATTCATTTGCTATGTAATTCAAAGTGTCATCCATCTTTAGAGTGCAGAAACAAATAAGCATAATTTTATCATATATTTTCGAGATTCGTTTTATTGATTTTATCAACTAATTCGTTGTTTTATTGTATTAACTTGATTCTTTAGATATCAAGAAATATATAAATGGCATTATAAACTAATCATGATCTATTTTTAAACAATACTGCGAAAGGAAATCGACACGGATTTATGAGCAGCTCTCAAACCACGAATCAAGGAGAGGATGCGGAATTCAATTTCAACAATAGTTGTTCTGTTTTTTGTATTTTTTTTTGCTGCACTACGCTTTTACTAATTATTCTCGATATTCTTTTACTTAGAGAGTAGATTTGATTACTCAATTATTTACCATTATATCTGTCTTTAACTTTTATTGGAAGAGACACTAACTTATTTTAAAAAGTGAAACTAAAATTATTAAATCTATTGTTTACTGTTCATACCGATTTTACTAGACTAATGAATAAAGGAACACATATAATTTTGTACTGCTACTGAACATTAATATAGTTAGGCAAGCAAAATAACTGCAAGTTTCAATAGATAATTAAATAAAAGAAAATATAAAAAGGGAATTTTATTTAAATTTTAGGGTACACTCTCTCTAAATAGAATTTGAATATCAACTTTTGTATTTTAATTTCACAAATGAAAAGCGTTAAAGAATTGCGCTATTTCCCTGCGCTATAAAAAAAAATTGTTCCAAAATTCTTGAAAATGATTACGAATACTATTTGTTTTTTATTATTTTAAGTAAATTATTATTTAATTTTCTCAAATTTTAATGCATTTGCTACTTTTCTTTAGCTATGTTTTTTGAATAAGCTAAAATATACCAATTAAGCTAATTATTTATATTTCATTAGAATAAAATTAAATATAAAAATGGCTTTATTTTTATCTTTGCTATGGTGTTTGACTTGTGTATCTAAAGTTGGTATTTTTTAATTCGATTTTTAAATAATTCGCCTTTTGATAATCACACACCCTTTTACTTAATTCCAGTCAATTGAAAAATACGTTGAATTTAGACATTCATTCAATGATCTCTCACTGTTGCATGCCTATACAACAATCATGTTAGCAGTGATGTTGTGCTACGTTGCATTTTGTCATGTTCGTCACATCACAAATGTGATGTAAATACTCTCCTTCTGTAACGTCACTTCGTGTCAAACATGTGACGTTGCGGAGACATCCATGATTGTCCCCATGTCACTTCACAAAGATTGTCTAAGGCCCCCATTTGTCTGCCACCACAACTTCTCTGCTACTTACACATACTGACACAGGAAATGAGAAAGTCACAATGTGACCAGCATGTACGCACGTTGCAACGTCACAGTGCTGTACGGATAGTATTACTACCATGCACATGATTACTGTATTATCCCGAATATAACGTGATTTTTTAACTGATCATTTCCCATGAAAACCTAAACTCGGGCTAAATTCGAGAGCTCAATAATGGATTTTTCTAATTACCTTGATAAAAAATAGATCGCGTTATATTCGGCTAATACAGTCATGAGCCCTTTCTGTTGCTTTTAAATAGCGTTTTCTTTCCCTGTAGCAATGATAACGCAAGCATCGTAAAGACGGACTCGCAAGCATCGATGATGCGCTGAAAGCTCAGTTGTTGTGATAACAGTTGCCACATTCAGTTTGCAAACCTGCTTTGACACCTGTCGATTTCAGATCTTTACACCTGAAGAACGAGTTAAAAGTGGGCGTTTAAATATTGACCCAGAAATCCGAATCGCCGAAAGAAAGAGCTACGCAATACCCGAGAAAAAAATTCTCGTAAAGGGTTACAATAAGTTAGTGCGATGATGAGACTGATTCCTAAACATAAACGGTAATTATGTTGAAATGTAGTATAAAGAGCATACTCGTATAGCCATGAAACTTTTAGTTTAACTCAATAAAAAATAATAAAACTTACGCAATGCAAAAGCACTTATTTACTCGAAATAGTAATAATAATAAGGTAAATAATGTTATTAATTAAATTGCTTTCAAATTATGTTTCAAAAGAAAAATTAATTAGTCACATAACTTACAAAATATATTTATTTACACATAAAAACTTTTTAAGCAGACGCATATGCAAGTGTTTTTAAAAAACCATATGGCTTTATTAACAAATACCTGTTTGTATGTATATATCGTTCAAAGCAAAAAATTATGTTTCAAGTAACATTCGTTGAATTTACATTTAGTTTAAAACACTCTATGTTTATGTACCTTCTTTTTAAAATACCATATTTTCATTTGCTCATTGAAAACTTGCTGACTATTTTGAACTAACTATTTTGTTTTCATTTGCTGACTAAATTAGTAATGTTATTAATTCTAAATAAATATTCAATAACTTTTGCATGAAAATACTAATAATACATTCTATAAACATAGGTTCTCCGTTTTAAGATTTCTGTCCTCGTTTACTTGCATTTTTCAAAGATTCAGCAAAGATATGTTTTTTATTATTTGAATAAAATCAGAAATGCCTTTATTAATTAAATACGCAAAATATATTTGTGTTACAAAATAAAAATTTAAAAACAATTACATGTGAGTGTATACATATAATATAATCAACTTATTAGCACCAGCTATGGTATGATTTTTTTTACTAATATTTTAATGATAGTCATATATTAAATAACTACAACAAAAAGGGTGGTGAATACTTGTTTTTGTCTTTATCAGTTTAAATAAATTATAATTGGAAGTTTTAATTTTCAAATATTGTCATGTTTTTACTACTTTTCATTTGAGGTATTTTATGAAAAAGCTAGAGAATCTAGCTATTTTATATATATATATATATATATATATATATATATATACATACATATATATGTTAAATATAAAAAAATATTATCATATTTTTAAATATTTAGCACATTTCATGAATAAACACCAATGTATTTAAATTTACAAATATAGTTAGTGATCCCTCACTTTCATGCCTGTAGGTTACACGCGTCTCACAGATTTAGGAATAAAAAGAAAGGAAAATCTGAATGACGAAAGAGAGTTATTTGAAAACAAATAAAATTTATTTATGAAATACTTAAGATCCAAAATAAAAAACTTTATTTAATACATTCATCAGCATTTCTTTGTCGTAATTGTGGGGATTAAGAGAATTTTCCAGTTCCTGAACCAAACAAGTGTCAGTATCGTTATTTATTTAATTGTTATAAGGACTTATAAGCAACCATGTATATTGTCTGGAAGTTATAGACGTTACGCTTACCTGAATTTTTTATACGATTTTTATAAAACTTGCATGATCACGGAATTATTTTGATTAATATAATTATGACTATTATTTACCGTTACATTTTTGAATAAAGAAAAATTCTTTAAAATGAATTTATTTTTATTAGATATTAACACATTGGTGTTAAATGATAGACAAAGAATACAAATATATACGAAAGAGGTATTAGCTTTTGCTTTCTTTCTTTCTTCCCTTTTCTTTCATTCTCTTCGCGTGAGTGTTAATGTGAAAATAGAATCAAATAAAATTTTAAAAGAAAGTAATTTAATTTATACAAAGCAGTAAAATGTATCAATAAAATAATATGAAACCTGAAATGCAAAATAAAAATAAACTAGATTTCACAGCCGTTTTAAAAGTACGGCGCATAGTATTGAAGCAAATCAAATTTATTTTACAATAAAAGTAATTTCGTGAAAACAATTTGGAATTCTAAAGGCAATAAAAAATAATACATAAAATAAAATAAACATCACTTTTTATCATATTTTAGAACTCATCTTACAATCTTTGAATTCTTAGTATGACAAATAAAATCACAAAACAAAATGAGCGAATAAGTTTAAATTCTTAGCATATCACCATCACTACCAATAAAATAAGAATGATCTCATAAAATGAAACAACAAGCAAATTTTATGACATATTTCAATTTCACATCATTTCGTTTTATGCCATCTTTTACCTTTTTATCGCCATATCCTTTCTTGCAGAATTCGAAAACAGCTTTGTCAGTTCTAGTAAGCTTTGCAAATTAATTCCATCCCCCCACCCCGACTAACATAAAACGTCAAATGGGAATGTTCAGCTTCATTTCCATAGATATGAGTAAAAAAAGAGGGAGGGGGAATGGCGAGATGAGGGGAGACTGTCTCTTACCTTGTTATTCTCCCTTGAGGTTTACTACTCATTACCGAACATTCTAAAAACGAATTGATCGCGAAAGAAAGTTGTAAAATTGGAAAATAACGATCAAGAATTCAGACGAAAGATTGGAAAGCGTGAAAAGAAATGAATTGGTATTTTTTTTTTAACCCAACGCATTTGCCCGTGTCTGACACGGCGAAAGTTACCAGCAAATTTGCAAATGCCCGTGTCTCACACGGGCGATCTTGTATCTCACCTTATTTTATTTCCAATGCCCATCTGATATCCGTTCTGGTAAAAATAGATAGGCTAAATTATAATCAAACTTATTTACCATAGATAACACCACTATGCAGCATTTTTTGTGTAAACCACGTGGTGCGTTTTAATGATACCTACATATTCCTTTTCTGCGCACCCCCCCCCCCCAAAAAAAAAAGTAACTCAATCATTTTTTAGCAGTTTTAAAAAAAACTCTTGTTTCAAGAGGTTAAATGTTGAAATAAAACTAGCCCAGTTTAAGCATGAACTCTGATACGGATTACCAGATGTTCCAACTAGGCCACGGCATGGGCCCCTAGATTGCAGAACTGACATTTTTAGAAGATTTTTAGCCCCTATTTTTTAGAAGAATTTAGAGTCACCACAACCGGAATAGATATCGCTCCTATTGTATTTCTTGTAATTACCCATAGATGGCAACCTGACGTGCAGTTTAGGCGAGCAAGCAATGAGATTTTTTTTAATCGGTGTAAAGCACGAATCTCACTTCGATGTTTACTTGGAACTGTATGAACCTTATTTTGTAAAGTAAACATGGAAGTAACACGACTAAAAATTTCGGCCTAGGGGGGGGGGGGGGAGTGCACAAATTGAATTTAAGAGCAGAAGATGGAAGTTTCTTTTGAAGTTCCAAACAGACGTTGATAATCGAGAGATTTTGAAATAAACTTGGGGCGCACGTGTCCCCCTGTGCACTCCGACTCGATGCCAATCGAGGTAAATGCATGATTTCGCTATGCCGACTTTTAAACAATGTTAGTACATTTTATGCGTTTAATACTGAATCCATGTATGATTTCAAAGTCAAAACTAAGTGTAGCGTCTCTAAGAGCATTGTGTGTATGGTTACGCTATTTTCCTTTGCAAGGGTAAGAAACTGATGAGCGGCTTCTGTACCATACAAAATGGGATATATGCTGCAATGGGATTTGCTATACATTCCGCCACCCATATCATTTGTTTTCTAAATTATCAGGTAGTGAAGTGCCAGTACTAGGAAACACGGCAAGAGGAGGGAAAATCCATCAAGTAAAGTACTAATCAACGCAGCTGAAATCAGTTTACAGCCCGCAGAACCTGGAACTAGCACTGTAAAATCATCACCACCTAACAAACTTCTTCATAAAATCTGTTCTATTTCGAGACCTAGCCAGGTGACAGTGAAGCAGAGAATTGACAAACGGCAGTAATTATAACCTCTAGGGACATAATAAATGGGCTCAAAGCAAATTTAGAGAAAAAAATTCCAAAAATGTAAGAAAATTGACAAAAAGGGAAAAATAAAAGGTAAGAAGACGAAGAAAGACGCAAGTCAAGATGATAACAGTTGGATCACCCATATGGCGCAGACATTCTTTGCCAAGAATGTTCAGAAAACTACTCCAAAACTATGAGAAAGCGTGATTAGTTTCAATGCATCATGTATTGCATGTGGTTACATGAAGACTGTATCACTTTCTACACTTTTTTCGAAAACTGCAGACAAATAAACAGTCGATTAACAAATAAAATTATGCAAGCACAATTTAACTAATTCCTTTTCCCTCTCTGATACATTGATGTTGTGATGTTACTAAAATATCAATTACTCTTTTTTTAATGATTTTAGTAGTCAACTAAGTATATAATATTGATTTGAACCTACTATTACTTTTCATTGCACTCATTTAGTTTCTTTTGTTCACTACATTGATAATTATAATCCAGATAGGAAAGTAATTTGAACAATTTTTATTTATTATTTTATCTATTCTTTTTTGACAGGCGCAAAACTCCTGCACAAGCGCGGAGTCTGACCTTGAATTTACAGTTGACTTGCCAGAGTGTAATGTTTACAAGATGCTAAAGAATAGAAATTATATATGCATGTACATTTATCGCAGTACACATCATATTGAATGAGAGTTAAATAAATTTTACTCTAATGAAATTTGAATACTCGCATAATTTACATTTTATCAAAGCACAATTTTTACCTTAACTCTAACTTACAATGTACTTACAGTAAGGTGGGAAAATTGTACCTTTGTAGCATCTTCAGTTCAAAGTGGTTGACACAGAGAAAATAGTACAATATTTCTTCTGTAAATGTTCTCTATTATTTCAACTCTTAGTTCTTTTCTTTTTGTAAAACATAGTTGGCTCTCTATTTAACGACTTTTAGGAAACCACTGAAAATTGACCTAGAGAAGATGCCGTCCTTAAGCCAAATTTGTGGAAATGTTATGTCACTATGTGCGTAGCTCTTCCAAGCCATATTTTAAATATATTTCTCATTAAGTGCTTCTTGTAAGAGGCATTCATATGGCAGAAGATTCCTAGATGTAATTCCTGTAACTTGCTAACACAATCAGTAGGTAAGAAACAAATTTTGGATGGTCAAATTTGTATGTAAAAGAACATTTGGAGGATGAACAATTAAACTTGTTTGCTCTTCCTGCTGCAGATAAGATTTAAAAAATAATAATCTTCGCTAATCAGAAATACTGTAGTCTTTTAATAGTCATTTTTCGACAGATGTACCATTTTTGAGTTTTCTAATGTCCCTTTCCTGATACTGTAGCTAAATGTTGATACAGTCATTTATTGCAACTAATTGGCTTTCACCATAAACCAAAGGAATTTTAAATCTAACGTAAATGAGATTAAAATAGTTGATATTGAGAAAATAAAATAATTTTAAAAGATGGTTTTAATTGTCTCAGCAGTGAGATTTAAAATAAAAATTATGGAAATCGAAACAGTAGTTTTGCAGGATTACCGAAAGGAAGCGCAGAAGTACGAGTATTTTTATTTAGATGCATTTAAAAGCTCACGTCCTCACAGGAACAAAAAACTTAAAAAGTGCCTCTGAAGTACAACTCTAAATGTAATTTCTTTGCAAAAAAAAAAAAAAATGCATTTCTTCGACTATTTTTAGTTTTTCAAAATTTCCTTTCAAACAGCTCATTATATGAAATGCTAACAATGACAAGCGGTTGAAAATGAAGCAGGAAATTTTAGACGAAACTTTCTCTTCCAATTTATAGTGCAGTTGTAAAATACTTCTGTATCAGTGAATTCATAAAAGAAGTTGACGTTAAGTAGCAGTAAATTTTTCATTTTTTGCGTTTCTTTTAAAATAAATTTAACGTTATTGAACTGAGCTTTCGGTGTGATGAAACACGTTGCAATCGGTTTTTAAAAATAATTTGTTTGTTTTTGATTTTTTTACAAGACTTAAAATTATTCCTATACGTAATGATGCTTTATTATATTTTACATGGAAAATATGGTTTTTGAATAATGTTACTTTCGAGTATTCTTATACTTCATTTCTTTTGTTACTATAAAAATAGAGAAGCCAACATTTTGCTTTGTTTATTAGTTTCGAGAAAATACAAATCTTGAAACTGTTACATACATCAGTGCAAAATATCCCAAGAGAAAACTCAGAGTTGAAGACTGAAGAAATTCTTCCATACAAGTTTCTTTTCATTTAAAAAAATAACATAAATATGCCTTAGTTTTACAAACGTAGATAAAACATGTTTGAAATATTGATGAACAACTTGAACTAAAAAAAGAACTTGCCTTTTAGAACAACCTATTAGAAGGCATTAGAAGACCTTCTAGAACAACATATTAGAAGACGAATTATGCTTACATCACATTAATACTGTTACGAATTTTCAGTGTGACTCGCTTTGTTTTTGAGGGGGGGGGTAAATTAGTTTAAAATTCGTATAATAATAAGCAATAATTAAAATAATTAAAATTTGCATTGACAATAATTAAAATAATAAAAATTTACCTCTTATTGCAAGAAAATCAACTAATTGCAAGAAGATGAACTAGGACGCGAAATAGGGTGTTTCGGGTGTCCCCATTGCTTAACATGGAGTTTTCTCGAATTCTCGAGATATTGGCCCAATCGGTTTTGGGGACTTATTTTTAGCGCCAAATTTGATGATATTTCGCCCAACAGCCCCCAACAGTCCCCTAGCTCGGCGACATTTGTAACGATTTTACTTATGGGGCCTGTAAGGGTTGCTTCACTGCACTAGTATTACAGAATTGCATTTCTATTACGCAATGAAAGGTCACAATTGATTAGGATTTTTCTAGAGATGGAATCTCTGGAATGTACGTGCAACGTCGGCGTAAAGTATGGCAGCGCCACACCAGAGAGTGCAGAGGTCTTACATAGTCAGCTGTAGCAAACATTCATTCTGCAGAGAGCATAAGGCCCTGTATTGCGTGCTTTTGTAAGCGATGTTTCGCTTGTTTTCAATAGCTTATTTTTGAATGCTGTTTGTGATTACTTCATTGTTTTGTGTTGAGGAATAGATATCAGTTTTTAAATCTATTCCTCAGCACAAAACAATGAAGACTAACACAAACAATGATACCTTGTAGTTTTCATTAGTGCATTAAAATGAATTAACCAGAGTAACCCTGGGATCCCTGTACAAACATCATTTTATAAATGACATATGAATAGCTCTAAAAATGCTCTAAAAGTAACGCTAAATAAAACTAATTGAAGACAGGTGGAAGTTTCATACGTCTGAATTTAGAATCATTTAAAGTAATAGTACAAACTTTAGAAAACTAGGTGGCTAATTATTCAGGAAAAACAAAACGCTTGTAAAAGTTGTTAACGGTTTTAACTCAAGTTTACACGCCCTTATGCTGTTTACTTTCTTTCTAAAAATATTTTGGGACATTTATGGGTTGGGCGTAACTTTTAACCGGTAGTTTTAAAGAAATGAAGGCAGTTAAAACGTTTGATGCAACAGCTGTTCATAACTTCAAAAGGCTTATACATTTTAATTCGTTTTAATCAAAGGCTTATACATTCAAAGGCCTATACATTTCAATAAATTAACGGCTTTAAAAGAATTATTAGACATTTATGAAAGGTAAGTTTTAAGAAACATTTTAGCTTATTTTAATTTCGAATTTTTTGCCTCTAGCCGTACTTAAAGGGATTCGCAGAAAATTTCATTGACATTGCCATTCAGTGCTGTGTTTTTAAATGAATGCTTTACTTTTCTGTCAGTAAATTGTTTGTCTATACAGTGTCTGCCTAATGTCTGCTTTTCAGTGTTGTGTTTTCAAATGAATGTTTTACTTTTCAGTCAGTAAAATGTTTGTCAAGAAAATTCCTTGTTCTTTGGTTTGCATTTACTTTCGGCTCTCACACAGAATCATGTCAATTCTTTACTTTTCTTCTTATGTAAAACAGAAAACGATCTGCATGAGATTTCATGTAGAAAACAATATTTTGATAGACTTCCTGGATGGGATTTTAACGAGTTTGATGGGGTAACTAAACAGGGTCTCGAAAGTTTCTTTGGGAGGTAAGCACCACTTCTAGATGTTTCCTAAACCTTGCCTTAAAATGTATGTGAATATTTTAGGAAAGACTAAAAGT
Source organism: Cheiracanthium punctorium (assembly GCA_038373885.1). NCBI lineage: Eukaryota > Metazoa > Arthropoda > Arachnida > Araneae > Cheiracanthiidae > Cheiracanthium > Cheiracanthium punctorium. The sequence goes on along the minus strand of JAWZYV010008908.1, from coordinate 8,690 downwards.
TGTCAAGGGCGTGTCCAGTTACGCTAATATATTTCTTTCATTTTCAGGCTTTCTGTAAATATCTCCATGGTGGTTCCATATCAAATGTGTTGTATGCTGAGCTGATGTTCGATGGAACTGCTGAGTGTTCGACGGAACAAACACGAAAAAACATCCAAAAAAGTGCTTTTACAGCGTAATGTACCCACAATCTGTAAAAAATGCAACTGCAGAAAGGGAAAGCACAGAAATTCTATGCCTCGAATTTAAACTTTAGAGCTTTAATAAAAACCAGCTTTTTGAAGTTTGTTCCCTAATAACATTAGCTGTGACTATGAACATTGCAAAACCTAAATTTGTTTTGCTTCAAATACACAAAATACAAATGTTTCAACCTCAGATGCAATAAATTAGGGTACGAGTTCGGGCAGATTTTCTGTAATTTGCTTCATGATTGATACTGATAAAATATGATAATGTGTAGCTTTAAAACTACGTTACATTATATACATATATACAAGGGGCATTCAAAAAGTAAGTTACACTTGTTCCTCCACGGACGGCAGTATTGCGAAACAAGACCGAAGCTTGCGCAGACGATAGTTCAGTTCCACGGCTTTCAATAGTAGCAACGTCATTAGGATAGTGACAGCCGTTGGTGCGTGGTACGAGAAGGAAATGGCGCGTAAACTGGAAGCTTACTCCAACGTTAAAGTTCGCTGGACAGTACGATTTTTGTGGGCGAACGCTTCAAGCAAAGGCATTGTCCTCACGCATGACAATGCAAGACCTCACAAGGCGCGCACAACGCAGGTTTTGGCGTTGTGCGTGCTTGAAGAGCGAGCTTGTGCGAGCTTTGAATGGGAGGTCTATCAGCATCCACCATACAGTCCCGACCTGGCGCCCTGCAACTTTCACGTGTTCGGAAAACTCAAAGGGCATTTGGGTGGAAGACAATTTTCCAACGATAGCCAGGTTCAGACAGGTGTTCTAAGCTGGCTCCGAGACCAAGGAGCGATATTCTATCATCAAGGCATCTAACGATTGATGGAACGTTCCGACAAATGTGTGCAGCGACTGGGAGATTATGTAGAGAAATTGTGTGCTGTATGTGCGTCATATTGTATTGTAGTGCACTCCTCAATTTTTGACCTACATTGTTCGGGTGTAACTTACTTTTTGAATGCCCCTTGTATATCATCCTACTATATAGTAGCGCTGATCCCTGGCTAACTTATTCACTAATTACTGGACTCTCTAACAATTCCGGGTAACAAAAGAAACTTTTACCTCCGTTACCTCAAAAAGATTAAAAAATTAAGCGCAGTGACATCTACACCGTTTGTACGATCCGTTTAAATTTCTTTCATATAATTATGTATAAAAATATAGAAAACAATCTGCGATACTTTAAAAATTTGAAAATCCACTCGTTCCCTCATTTTAAGCGATTTTTCGCTATTTTTAGCTCCGTTCTGTTTCCGAGAGTAAAAAAAGTTAATCATTTGAGTGACAAGATTAGGCGCCGCAAGTGACAACGACGTAATATTGTAGTCATAGTTGTCAGTAGTTATCAGGCTTTGAAAAGAAAATTTTGATTCTAATGTGTTTAAAATAATTTCTCCTGATTACACAGTTTATTGTTATTTTTTTAACAAATAAAACGATCGCATGAAGCATATATAAGAATGTCTGTTCCCACAGAACGAAATCGTTCGAATGCGAAAAGTTTACACACGTTTCCAGAGGAGCCTGAAATACGATTTCGGTTTATAATAAAAATTGAATATGAAACTATTTATTTTAATATTATAGATTTATTTTATTATTATATTATTTATTTTATATATAGATTTATTTTATATATTTATTTTAATATTATAGATTTATTTTATATATAAGATTTATTTTAAGTGGGCGAAGATTAAATAGTTTGAATGTAGACATATTTTTGTCAGATGTTCTTTCTAGCGCCCGTTTTAATTATCTCCACAACGCACTTTATCTTCTAGTATATATAATATATATCTATGTGCAGTTAAACATCTCTAAAAGACCCCCCCTTTTAAAAGAATACCTCATAAAGAATGTTACTCTTACTCTCATAAAGACCGTTTATTTCTGGTCCTTAATTTCTGGCTGTAAGCTCAGTGTGAATTTTCCCTCCATTAAACGCTCACTATGTATTACGTTCTCTTTCCCTAAAAGACGATTTTCCAACTCCTCAGTTGAAAGATAGGATTGCTCTCCCGGGAGGATATCTCGAAATTTCTCTTCTACGTGAAAGGCTAGCTATTAGAAGAAGAACAGTTGAATTCTTTCTTGAAATGGTCCTGGTCGGAAAAGGAAAGGAAAGTATTTGCCCAGATTCCAGTTTTACCTCAAATTTGATGCTTTTCTTAAAAAAGAGATTAGCAATTTATTTATCTGGTGGAAAACCTTTCTTTAAAGCGAAATTGACAATTGGATAAGCATGGTGTGTCACAATTCCCTCCCGGGATTGGAAGGCTTATTAAAAAAAAAAATTATACTTCCAATATGGCAACAAAGTTGACTTTATTGGACAAATAAATCTTACAAGTTTTGTTTCATAAATGTTCAGTATGTGAACCTTTCGCGTGATGTGGCAGATATCAAGTCTAAAATCAAATTCTTCCCTCCCTACACTCGCTTTAACATGTCATGATCAATGGTAGCAAATGCGGTTGTGATCCTTTGGCATAAATCTTGTAAATCACGCGGCATAGGGGGCCCGAACACACGATCTTTTATGTAACCCCATAAAAAAAAAAAAAAAAAAAAAAAAATATCGCATGGACTTAGGTCTGGAAAGCGAAGTGGCCACGGAAGAAGGCGATTGTCGTCGTCGGAACCTCGTCCAATCCAACGACGAGGAAGCTCATTGTTTGTGAAATAAAACCTGTAATGTTTCTTTTTCCACCAAAGTCAACTTTGTTGCTGTATTAGTAATATTAATATATTATTTTTTTATAAGCCTTTCAAACCCGGGAGGGAAATTTGACTCACCCTCTATTTATATACATATACAGAAAGCTCGCTATTTGTGAAACAAAACTTGTAATGCTTCTTTCTCCAGAAAAGTCAACTTTGTCGCTGTATTGGTAATATATTATTTTTTATAAGTTTTCCAAACCCCGGTGGGAATTGTGACACACCCTGTATAATAACTCCATTCAATGGTATTTTTTGTAACATTTATGGTGCACGAACGTTGGTTTTAAGATTAACTCTATTCAGAGACCGCCTCTCTGAAAGACCGATTTTCTATGGTACGAAGAATGGCATCTTTAGGGAAGTTTCGTTGTATATAAATTCATGTGAAAATGCACAAAAAGACCTCACGTATTACTGTGCAGTATTTGTAATATAATTTACAATAATGTATTCTTCTTAAAATTACGATGTCATACAAAATTCAGACTCTCTGCTGATTTTTGCTGTTTTGCTGTTAGACATTTATGAAGAAAAAGTCTAAAAATCTCATTTTACGTATGCTACATAACTGTAAATTCTACAAAATTCATTTGTACAGGTTCTACATACATAAATGTATGATTTTTAAAACCTTGATGCAATAAAATATTTTAAAAAATGGACCTTTACGAGTTAAGTCAACGCGAACAATCATCTAAAATCTCATAGTATTTTTTCATACAAAATTCGGTTATTAAGCAGGATCATTTATGAATATACATTTGGGTGTAAAAGTATTGAGAAGCTTATAAATGTGTGCTCCTTATTAAAAACCCAATTTTCATTTACGACAACTATTTTAAGTAAATTTATTACTTCCCGAAATTAGAAATAGAAGTATTTAGAAATAGACAAGGACTCGATTGTTTCAAGGCGTTGTTTCTTTGCGTGATAAAAATAATAAGGCGACACAGAAACGAAGATGAATAACCATATTTCAAAGCAGTCAGGCGCCAAGTAGTTATTTCTGATATACCATAGAAATCCGCTCTACGTGGTTCAACTTTGTAATGCTATACTGGGAATAAAAGGACTTTTCTCTATATCAAGACAGAATAAAATTTTGTTAATTAGCTGAATTACTGTATGTTGCAACATATTTTTTAAATTTATTTAGATAATTCATATATGTATGAACTTGCATATGTGTAAGTATGCACATGCACTTACACAAATAAAATAATGCAAACATGGTAACAGAGTATAGTTAATTACAGAAACTGTAAAACGTAAACAAAAATGAATTAACAGCAGTTCTTAGTTTAATATTCAGTAAAAAAGCCCAGGAACAAATTTAATTAAATTTTATTTTCGGTTATTATAATTCTGCATATTTTTTAGTGATTTACAAGGACGCGCGTTAATTTATAAGTAACATTTGAAATATGATTGTACGAAATTTGTGAAATTAGTTTTCTTTCTTCAATAAATTGAGATGCCTACTAAGACTGATTATTGTTTGTTTGTTTTTTTCATTTTAATGGAACAAAGATTGTTTTAAAAAAGATGAAAATTGATAAAATTGAAAAAAAATTCTTCCAAAAAAGAAGAACCTAGGTAATTTTCTATAGCGAGTTGAATTTTTAAAATCGTAGTGTTCTAAAATTTGTTATTTAAATTTTTAAAATGCCATCTGAAGGATTGTTTTCAAAATGATAACACTTAAACGTCATTTTTCTCAGTTTCGACTTTTTGAACGGGTGAGTGTTTTCGAAATATTCCATACGCATCATTTTTTGTTGTATTTTTTTTCAAATTTCTCGTCAATGTTTAGAATGATATAATGAATAAAATTGCTGCTTTAACTATATATTTCTGCAATAACTATACATTGAAAAAAATGTATAATTTTAAAGAAATAAAACGTGTTAAAATTCTGAAAAATAGAATTTTTCTCTACTAAATGTTAGTACAATTTAATGCGAAGTTATCCGATCAATTGATTTTTAACTAATTTAGAAAATCTCAGCTTTTTAAACTGATACAGTATGCAACTATAGCATTTTGAAAATGTGTTGTTTTGAGTTTACTTTTCATCAATTTGGAAAAAAATCATTATTTCCGAGATTTAAATTTGATAAAAGCATTTAAAAATGTATCTTATGTATGCTTACATTACACATGGTATTCAAAATTGAAAATGTAAAAAAACAGATTCAACGTCCCTTGCCTCATAATAATTTAAAATATTTAAATGAAAAATTATATTAATTATTCAGCATTTTCACAAATGCACATGACGTGGAACATGATAGATTAATATTTTTATTCTGCATTTTTTTTTTTAGAAGGTATTAAATTTGTGCTTACTTACGCCTTTAGAACTAGTGAAATAGGGAAAAAAATTCACTGGTGTGTTTGTACTTATTATCAATCCAGCCACGTCATTAATTGCTTATAAGGTCAAGGATGCGATTCATTCGTTATTCTTTGTGCAACACATATTTATTGCATTTACGTGACCGATTCTAGAACCCTTTTCCTTGTGTTTATTGCTCGTCGCGGAAAAATCTCAGCAACTAAAATGTAATCTATATGTAATCATATATAAGTGCATTACAAGACCAGAATAAAAATTCTTTTTTTCCTAATAAAGAAGCAAAAATAAATGTCTACCAGAATAAATATTAACTTAATTTGGACTCGTCTAGACTGACATTTAAGTAAGTTAGTCAGACAAAATTGCATTGCACGTAATGGAATGAGACATCGTTTTGCTATTGGACGCGCAGAATTTTTAAAATGTGTAGATGTAATTTTTAGATAAATTTCTTGTGTTTCACCCGCAAATAAAACTTGTGTTAACATTGAAAGGTCTTTTTTATGTTTGTTTAAACATTTGAAAATCGACATGTTGCTGTTAAAGAAACACTTATTGTGAACTCTCATGCAAGTTTAAACTTATCTTTCTTAAAACACGTTTAATTGATAATACGTTGTTTTCATCGAATCTCGCAATTTTAACATAATTAATAATTTTTGCTACATCTACAATCTTGAGTTTACATCAAAACACTTATTTCCGTAAATTACTTCGCAGCGTAAAAGTATATAGATGCTCAATAGCATTATCTAACATACACGATTTGCATAATTTGCATTCTCTATTTCTTTAGAAGTGTTCTAAAATATGAAATTGCGAATGTTTTTTTTTCTTTTCAATTGTTATACTTTATTCTTGATAAATTTAATATTTCACCCTTTATAAAGCGAGTTTATGTGCAGAGAGTCGAAAGTACTTGATATTTTTCTGGCCCATTTTTTTAGGATTAATTCATATATTTTCCCTCTACTGTAATATCCCACGTGAAAATTGGAGAAACAAGTATTAAACAAACATGGACATTTTGCCGGAGAATACATTCATTATTCACAAAATCAAAGTCGGAAAACTATCTGCTGCTTGTACATGGAATTAAACGCAAAAATATATAATTAAAAGCGACTATTCTTGTGCTCAATTTTCAAGCAATTATTCGAGCTTTCATTAAAATTACGAATGAAAGAAAAGTTCTCAAGCCAAATATAATTTAGAATCTAGATGTATGGAAAAAATATACATCCAATATATCTGAACAAAAATCAGAAAATTCACTAATGATAATTGATTTCTGTATTTAATAGACCGTAGGTGGTAAGTATTCTTACCACGGCTTATAAAGGGTTAATACATATTTCTAGCAATAGGCTGATTGTGTGTGTGTGTGTTAGGGGTGGTTTCGAGATGCGTTTTTAATCAATTTCTCAATATTGATAAAATAAAAACTATCCCTGAAGCTGATTAAATGGCGCTAAGTAGCTTTATTTTAAATTTCATGCCAGACATTTAATTTATATATTACATAAAAAGATATGAAGGTATTTGTAAATGTCTACAATGTGTTTATTTTACCCACACTGTAGGGAAGATAGCCACTACCATAATGACTTTAAAAAAAGTATCAAACATGTGATATTACACATCAACGAATATGCAGATCCAGGTTATCTGCCAGTGTTGCCGCAAGTAATGCACTTCATGGAAATATTGCCAAACATGCGAAAGAAGTAGAGGACACAGGAGCTAGAATAGCATTAAAAATCCAAATATTTTTAAAACACCAGTAACTTAATGTTCTGTTTGCTTCAGACTGATTATTTCCATTTTCCGAATCATAGAACTGTATGATGATTACAGTTTTGTTTAGTTGTACAATTTAAGGGACAAAAATGCATTCTGTTACTATGGTAACTGAAATGTCATAAATAGGATATGAAATTTTTTTATTTATTTTTTGTGGACAAAGATGAATTAATTGAATGTAGTTATCTGATTAATAAATTATTAATGTAGTTATCTGATTAATAAATCTGATTATTAAATAAAGTTATTTTGTTGCCAGAAGATTGCTTTTTACAATACGCAGATCGTAAAAACCCCTAGTAGAGAAAGCACCCTCTGCTGTTGGAATATTTAAGAACATTTTTTAAATTTAATGCACATTTTTTCACACACATTCTTGTTTTTTGATCAACTGTTCGCAAAACAAAAAACATGTAGTTAAAATAAAAACTAAAGTGGCATTTTGTAGGTTTAAAAAGTTGTAAAATAGTATTGAAAGAAAATAATTTAAGTTGTAAATCAATTGTCTTTTAATGAAAAATGATCCTAAACTATACACACCTTTATTCAATGGAGTATACATACTAGAGTACATAGCAAAAACATGCATGAATTTCTTGGAAATTTATGCATGTTTACGCAAGTTAGAGAACGGAGCAACTGAAAAGCAGACAGAAAATTCATATACACGTTCTAAAATTTTATTGGAAATATTTAAAAACGCCGCAATGTAAAATTACCAGTGTAAACACAGTATCTCTTATTCCAACAAATTTATTTTTCATTTCACCAATGCAAACAAGCCACACATCCTAAAGATATAGTCTTGTATTATGCTGTATAGAATTTAAAAATATAATCCTCTGATTTTCGCAAGCGAGATTACATTAACATTCATATCTCTTTTTCACAACTTAAAAATCAAAAGCAAGAAATTTTTATCGTTATAATATTGATTCTCAGTCAACATTCATTTCTAGGAATACTATTCAAAACTCTAATGTGCATAAGTTCTTTAGATTTACAAAAAAATAGTGAGAAATTTTCATCTATTTCGAAACGCATTTTCAGAATATCCAGTAAATATACATCCCACTAATGTTATAAAAGATAAATATTAATGCGGGGAAAATATTTTATTTCATTGAAAGTACTTGCGTGTCGAGAAAAAAAAATATTTCTACCACGATATATTTTTTTCTTGTGTCTGTCATTCAGAAAAAATATATATTTATGTAAAAAAATAAGCAAGCTTCAAATGTTTTATTATTCACAGGAAATGGCTATTGTAATTAGTTGTAAACACTGTAGAGCAATGTGCATTTTTGTAAATGCAGTAAAACCGCGATACAACGATATTTGGGGGACCCAATAAAATCGTTCTAGAGAGATGTATCGTTAATATCTGGAGAGATTAATACAGGGTATCCCAAAAACATTGACCTTAACTTTTATTAATTGAATATTGATGCTAGACATGTGTAATAAATTACTGTACGACTGAGTTACGTGGAAAAAGCCACAACATTTTATGAAATCGATTTAAATTTTCTGTGTATTAACTGTGGGTAAATATAAATAAAAAAATTTTATACGATCCCCGTGCAAAAAAATT